>CAJQUW010003115.1:0-21205 GCA_907163375.1 Prostheceraeus crozeri | reverse complement strand
CAAAACATTTTTCATCAAATTTTGAAATTTCACTGACCTGGCCCCCCCTCTGGACAGCTTGCTTCGAAAATTTACCTTGGCTTCCAGTGGACCGGATTTTGTCGTGTCGCTAGCTCGTTTTGAATAGCTAAGAGTGTGTGTAGACAAATTCAGTGAAAGAAACGGCTTGTTCATATCTGTCTTCGTTCAAAAGTTAGAGCGGTTACAAGATTTTAGGTCGGAGCTCGCTCACCTGAAAAAATCCTAAGAGTCAGAGTTGCTTTGTATGGGTAAAATTTTGAAAATTTTCAAAGTGTGGAATTTCGACCTGGGACCGTCACCAAAACATTTTCATCAAATTTCACTGACGTCCCCCCCCCTCTGGACAGCTTGCTTCGATTTTGGCTTCCAGTGGACGGATTTTGTCGTGCGATAGCTCGTTTGAAAGCTAAGAGTGAGACAAATTCAGTGAAAGAAACGGCTTGTTCCTATCTGTCTTCGTTCAAAAGTTAGAGCGGTTACAAGATTTTAGGTCGGAGCTCGCTTACCTGAAAAAATCCTAAGTGTCAGAGTGACTTTGTATGGGTAAAAATTAGAAAATTTTCCAAAGTGTGGAATTTCGACCTGGGACCGTCACCAAAACATTTTTCATCAAATTTTGAAATTTCACTGACGTCCCCCCCCCCTCTGGACAGCTTGCTTCGATTTTGGCTTCCAGTGGACGGATTTTGTCGTGCGATAGCTCGTTTGAAAGCTAAGAGTGAGACAAATTCAGTGAAACAATCGGCTTGTTCCTATCTGTCTTCGTTCAAAAGTTAGAGCGGTTACAAGATTTTAGGTCGGAGCTCGCTCACCTGAAAAAATCCTAAGTGTCAGAGTGGCTTTGTATGGGTAAAAATTTGAAAATTTTCCAAAGTGTGGAATTTCGACCTGGGACCGTCACCAAAACATTTTTCATCAAATTTTGAAATTTCACTGACGTCCCCCCCCCTGGACAGCTTGCTTCGATTTTGGCTTCCAGTGGACGGATTTTGTCGTGCGATAGCTCGTTTGAAAGCTAAGAGTGAGACAAATTCAGTGAAAGAATCGGCTTGTTCCTATCTGTCTTCGTTCAAAAGTTAGAGCGGTTACAAGATTTTAGGTCGGAGCTCGCTCACCTGAAAAAATCCTAAGTGTCAGAGTGGCTTTGTATGGGTAAAAATTTGAAAATTTTCCAAAGTGTGGATTTTCGACCTGGGACCGTCACCAAAACATTTTTCATCAAATTTTGAAATTTCACTGACGTCCCCCCCCCCTCTGGACAGCTTGCTTCGATTTTGGCTTCCAGTGGACGGATTTTGTCGTGCGATAGCTCGTTTGAAAGCTAAGAGTGAGACAAATTCAGTGAAACAATCGGCTTGTTCCTATCTGTCTTCGTTCAAAAGTTAGAGCGGTTACAAGATTTTAGGTCGGAGCTCGCTCACCTGAAAAAATCCTAAGTGTCAGAGTGGCTTTGTATGGGTAAAAATTTGAAAATTTTCCAAAGTGTGGAATTTCGACCTGGGACCGTCACCAAAACATTTTTCATCAAATTTTGAAATTTCACTGACGTCCCCCCCCCTCTTATCGATTGCATATTCACAGGGTATATAAGAACGGGATCGGGAGAGGAATTTCACTAAGTTGAGAAACTGACTACAGGTAAGTCGTTTCTCTTGAGGTCCGATATCGGACTTCTGACTTTACATTGCTGATATCAGCTAAGGTGTCAGACTTATAGGTTAGTCAGTATAGCATGACTGACCATTTGATGATAGTAGGCCGAAATCTTCAAACGGCTATAACTTTGCTTCTACAAGTCCTTTAGACTTGATTCAAAAAACATTCGACAGCGTTTGCTATGCTGAAGGTGACAGACTACTTATAAACGTTTTATGAGTAGTACTAAAATACTGAAAAATTTAAATTCATATTTAATGATAATAATTAAAGTTTTTGAATAAAAAGCAGTCGTTTATGAGTCTCTGTGACTTGGGTCGTTTCCTCTTGTAAATAACTCCACCGGTTTTCATGTCAAAACTGGGGCCCGGATACCAACACAGTGATATGACGCACGCTCTGTCCGATCGAGGTTGGATTTGTGGGTCGAGGCCTTGGAGCTGGGATAAGATCCCCTCTGAGTAATGCCTGTAACGGATTCAAGAGCTTAACACCCAAACGGTTGCTGACTTGCTATCAAATGTTTGGTGACTTAGTCTTTCAATGCATATCAGCAAGTAGTATCCTATAAACACTTGCTATCAAATTTTACTCTATCTTTACAGAATTATCATGACGAAAGCGAGTAACGCCAAGATGCTAGTGGGCAAGTGCAGTTGTGGCAAGATTGCTAGAGGTAGCGAACTCAAGAAACATTTAAAAGAAAAAGAGGGGACGATGGGCCATGAGAGGAAAGTGATGTTGAGGTTGTGTGTGTCTTGTCGGAAATGTGTGATGGGGGATGAGAAGGAATTTATGAAGGTGCATTTGCAGTGTGAGAGTGGGAACATCGGAGAGAAGGGGTTCAAGGCATGGTTTGAGGGAGAGTTGTTGGAGAGGGAAGAGGTGACAAAGGCGGTGGCAACGATACAGGACGTGATTGGGGAGAAAGTGGTGAGGAATGCGAGTGAGGGGAGTTCGAGTGATGGGAGTTCGAATGAGGAAGTTGAGTTGAGAGCGAATATGAAGAAGAAGGATGATGTTGATTTGGATGCGGTGATGGAAGATTTGTTTGGGGACATAGCGGATTTGAAGGAAGAGTGGGAGGGGGAGGAAGTGGCTAAGCCGATGGCAGCGTCATCGCCACGGCAGCAAGAGGCGTATGACACGGAGGTATTTGTGAGAATGAAGGATCGTGTGATGGCTTTGGAAAGTAATAATAGAAAAGTTTTGAAGGAGAATGAAGAGCTGAAGGTGAAGGTTGAGGGGTATAGGGCAACAAGGGAAGAGTTGGAGAGCTTGAGAAAGAAGGAGAAGGAATGGATGGCGGAAAGGAGCGAGTTGATGAGGAAGGCAGGTTTGGTGGAGAGTTTGCAGGCGAGTGTGTCGAGGAAGGATGAAGAGATAGAGCGGATGCGAAGCGTGGTGAAGGAGACGGAGGAGGTGAAGGTTATTAATAAGAGGTTGACGGGTGAAGTGGAGCGACTGCATGAGCGTTTGAAGTGTCGAAAAAGGAGAGTGTATGAAGTCCATCTTCCCCTCTTTGAGAACAATGTATGCGACGCCCCAACCATCACGGATGATCCCAACGTGACACAGCAGTGTTATGAGGGCGACGGAGTCCGATGTCTCCACATGAGTATGGACGTTACCGGCCAGCTTGAAGACTTCGTCGTCCGAAAAGTTCGGAAGAAAGTTCCCAGTAAGCTTCCTCAACATGATCATTTTTGTAGCTCATCTAATCTCCTATTCTTTTTCTTTCAGAGTTTTTGCAGAAGTGAGAGGAGTGTCGGTGGACGGAGAACGACCCATGGGCTCTTTTAAGGGCCAACCTTCTAATGCAGCTAAAGCGGTCCCAAGCCCGCCACATATCCTCGGATATGGAATGCAGAGGGGAAGAAAAATAATGAATGGAATGAAATGGGAGGACACTCACGCGCCACACGCAACATAACACACTTCTCTCTTCCGTAGTCTAACAAGCTCTTTACACATGGATCGCAGTCGATTGCTATCCCTGTATCAGAAGTGTAAGCTATCTTAATTTTATTTGACACTATTTCATCTATCATCATCGTCCATATGAAATGTTTTAAGATTTACAAGTTAGACTAAGCGTGCTACTATTTCCAAATGAAAATGTATACATGGTTAAATCATCCACTTAACCCCATCCGTAGTCTAACAAGCTCTTTACACATGGATCGCAGTCGATTGCTATCCCTGTATCAGAAGTGTAAGCTATCTTAATTTTATTTGACACTATTTCATCTATCATCATCGTCCATATGAAATGTTTTAAGATTTACAAGTTAGACTAAGCGTGCTACTATTTCCAAATGAAAATGTATACATGGTTAAATCATCCACTTAACCCCATCCGTAGTCTAACAAGCTCTTTACACATGGATCGCAGTCGATTGCTATCCCTGTATCAGAAGTGTAAGCTATCTTAATTTTATTTGATACTATTTCATCTATCATCATCGTCCATATGAAATGTTTTAAGATTTACAAGTTAGACTAAGCGTGCTACTATTTCCAAATGAAAATGTATACATGGTTAAATCATCCACTGAAGCCCCATTCAAGTACGTCAGTATGAAAGCAAAGATAATACGAAATAAAAATTTATTATGGCATGTATTTCAAAAGGTCTTCATCGTCAATATCGTCCCAGAGTCTGGCTTCACATAGATAACAAAAACAGTTCAGTTGCTTTAATCGTTCTTCCACTGCGAGCCTCACTTTATCAATATACTCCCACTCTGCCATAGTTCGTGGCTGGGAGTTAGGGGTGTACCACTCCCATAATTGGTGGAGGAATTTCGTGCTGGTGATCTCCATCACATCGTCAGTATCGTACTGGAGATACTTCCACCTCACGCCTGTTAAGTCGGGACACTCCTTCTCACATACACTCTCCTCTTCCTCATCCGCTGGTAATGATAACTTCCTGATATTGTCCAGTTGGTACACCTTCTCCACCTTCGCCTTTCTTGGAGCGTTTGGTGTAACGAGCGCCTTTGGTGTTGAGCATGGAGAAGAGAATTTTGTGTTTGATGTTGTCGGAGGGCTTGTCATGTTGACTGTGAATAATGACTTTGAAATGTTTTCTAATTCTTAAGTATCAACAAGCAACCAATCAGAATGAACATCCAATGAATGAAGAGAATGAAAGTATATAAGCAAAGTGACATCCGTATCATTTCACTCTGTCTTTGAGACGCATAAGTGAACTGTTGTCTAGCGAATTCTGTATTTGAGGCGTACAAGTGAACTGCTCTTTAGTGAATTCCAAATTTGAGTGAAGTCTCTATCTTGTTCAAGTATCAAGCTTAAACATAATTTCGTTCAAATGGTAAGTTGAAAATTTCCTCTCTCATCTCCCTCAAACGTGTGGCTAATAGCATCTTCCTCAATTTCAGGCATCAACTTCATCACCAACACCCTCCCTTCTCGAGGAAAGTTTAGAGTTGTTGAGTCAAGGTAGGTTGTAACAATATACTGACACTTGAACAGAGATGAAAGAATGATTTCTCTTTCAGGTGATACCAGTTCCATCTCGTGCGAGTCCATATCAACATTGTCGCGGGAATGCGACGATCGGCAATGTGCTGACTGTGGACACATCTTCACGAGGAAGCGTGATCTCACCCGACACATCAAGCGAGGTGTTTGTCGACCTAAGCCGGCATCAATCTCCGAAGGTAGGGATGATTCTGTTAACGATGTCTCCTTTTCTTGCGACTTGTGCGCTCAGTCTTTCGAGACACGTTTTGAACTATCTTCGCACAGACTTCAACATACACACGCGAACGATACCTACACCAACGGTACCTCCTCTATCCGACTCACTGAAGTGTCCATAAATAATTTAGTGAGGAACTACCAGATGGACTCCTCAGAAACCATTGCTAACTTTGAGGAATGGTTTCATCAAAATTCATCATTGATAGAAGCGCTCTTCAACAATTTAGACAATTTTAGGATGAAGGCGCTCATCTATCTTAAAATAAAATATGTAAAAATCGACCACCATACTGGACAAATAATAGAGAGGTTGGAGTTTCACATACCCTCCTCTCCTGCAACCGAAGTTGTAGACTGTGAGTCTTGGATAAATTTTCATATCCAAGGGTTAAAATTAAATATAGATAAATTTAACGAGCGTGATAGTGGACTCGTTTTTGATGGTATTGAGACCGCCATGATTAAAATCAGTTTATTAGGAAATCATAGTGGTCGAGGCTCCTTTAAACTTCCGAAAAATTTAAGAAATAAAGCAGCAGTCATTTCTGTAGATTGCGAATCGCAATGTTTTAAGTATGCCGTCCTCTCCATTCTCCACTATAATGATGTGCAGAATAGTCGATACCGCAAGAGTAAGTATCAACAGTGGGAGAATGAATTAAACTTCGATGACTGTAATAGTGACGATATGAAAATTAAAGATATAGAAAAATTTGAAAAATTGAACAACATCAAAATAGTTCTCCATGTTTGGGAAAAAGGATTGAAGGGTGTGCGCTACAACTCGCGTTCGAGTTGTTATGAACGTACAGTAAACCTGTTATTAGTAAAACAGGATGATAGTGAGGAATGGCACTACTGCGGTATTCCCAAAATCTCTCGCTTATACCACCACTTAGAAAACTCTAGTAGAGAGTTATATTACTGCGACAGATGTATTCGCCACTTTAGGAGGAAAACTAAATTTGAAACTCATTACGAATGGTGTAAGCGAGGTAAACTGCAAATGGAGCGCATGCCCAAAGATAAGGAGTTTTCATATAGAGAGAATGGTGATGAATTAAGTCCTCTTCGTGTCATCTATGCTGACATCGAATGTTATATCGATGATAACATCCATCGACCAGCAGCCATTTCCTGCTATGAAGTATGGCATGATCACTTTAGGAGTAGGCAAAATAAAATGCGCGTCTGGCAAGGTGAGGATTGTATTTACCAATTCCTACAATTCCTCGAACAGGCTGTAAAATTTCAACAAAAACATGATGGTGAACTCTATCGCAGATCATTGCATATGACAGCAGATGATCAAGCAAAATTTGATAGTTGCAACATTTGCCCCAAATGTAGGAAAACATTTGACGATGATAAGATTAAGAAAGTGCGCGACCATGATCACATCACTGCTAAATTTAGAAACGCACTCTGTTCAAAATGCAATTTTTCACTTAGGATGAAACGGCGTACATTACCCGTCATTTTCCATAATTTCAAGGGCTACGACAGCCATATGATAATAAAAGGAGGTTTAGGTCAAATGAAAGAGTGGAAGCTTGATGTAATAGCGCAAACGAGAGAGAAGTTTATGGCCATGACAGCAAAAGTGCCTGTCGATAAAACTAAAGAAAATAAGACGGTCTATTTTGATATAAAATTTTTAGATTCCTACCAATTTATGACTGCATCACTGGCCTCTCTCGTGCAAAATCTAAAGTCTCTTCCACTAACACAAAATCTTAAGAAACAATACCCAAATCTAACCGATGAAGTCATCACACGGAAAGGAGTCTTTCCATATGCATATTTTGATGCGATTAGTAAACTCGGCGAGACTTCTCTTCCGCCCATAGATAAATTTAAAAATGATTTGACCGGCGCAGAATGTAAGACCGAAGATTATGATCATGCACAAGATGCATGGATAAAATTTGACTGCCATACATTTGGCGAATATATGATTGCCTACCTTAAGTTAGATGTATTTTTGCTGGCTGATGTATTTCAGGAGTTTCGACGAGTGGCATTAGAAGAAGATAAGTTAGATCCCGTCCACTTTGTCAGTCTGCCAGCCATGTCATTTAAGTCTGCTTTTAAAATGACTGGTGAGACCATTCATCTCTTACAAGATCCAGAGATGTATAATTTATTTGAGCGAGGAATTCGCGGTGGTCTCACATTTGTAAATAAACATAGGTTAAAATCTGAAACAGTAGGCAATGACCAGACTCATCTGAAGTATTATGACCAAAATAATTTGTATGGTAGTTCATTATCCAAACCGCTACCTCACTCTGAGTTTAGCTGGTTAGATGATAGTGATATTCAACATTTCTCCAACCCTTCTAACATACTAGCAATTCCAGATGAAGGTGATTGGGGATATTATTTTGAGATAGATCTAATCTATCCAAATAATATTAAACATAAAACCGTAGATTTTCCACTCGCACCCGAATCAGGTGAAGTGAGTAAAGATATGTTTTCCGACTTTATGAAACAATTTCATAAAGATTTAGAATCATGTGGACAACCCGACTATAAGCCTTGTCGCAAACTTTTACTCACCCAGTATGATAAAGAAAACTATCTAGTCCACTTTAGCATCTTAAAATTTTATTTAGAAATGGGTATGATTTTAAAAAGAGTTCACCGCATTATTAAATTTAGACAGAAAGCCTTCCTCAAGCCATATATTGATAGCAACAGCCAGAAACGTGCACTAGCCCAAAATAACTTTGAAAAAGATTTTTATAAATATAAGAACAACAGTCTATTTGGTAAGACGATGGAGGATGTTAGAAAGCGCGTAAACTACAAACTAGTTAATGATGATCAAAAGTATCACAAATTGACCTCATCACCTCTATTCATCGATAGAGACATTATCGATGAGGACCTTATAGGTGTTAAAATGATAAAATCTGAAGTTGAGTTGTGCAAACCCATCTATATTGGTCAAGCTGTACTAGATTATTCTAAGCTTGAAATGTACCAACTCTTTTATAAAATACTAAAACCATGTCCTCTCGTAAAAGAGGTTCGTTTGTTGGGTGGTGATACAGATAGTTTCTTCTTAGGTATTACCACTCAAAAAGATTTAAATTTCAATGAAGTAGGAAAATCTTTGGAAAGATATTTTGATACATCAAATTATCCTGCTGATCATCCACTCTACTCCATCAAAAATAAGGCAAAACTTGGCTGCTTTAAGGATGAGACAGCAGGGAAGGAAATAGATGAAATGATTCTCCTCCGTCCAAAAATGTATTCTATGAAATTAAAGGATAGTGATGATAGCATTAAGCGCGCTAAAGGCATATCAAAATCCATTGTGCAAAATATGAAACATAAGAATTTCAGGAAAGCCTATAGAAATAAAAATATAACGTTTGTCAATATGACAATCTTAAAATCTAAGTCGCATGAGATCAAAACTCATACTTTTAGGAAACGGGCGCTTTCAGCATGGGAGGATAAGAGGTGCTGGTTAGAACACAACATATCTCTTCCACATGGACATCCTGACACAAACATACCACCACCCAAAAGAATTAAACTCACACTACCACATTCAGGAGACGTCTTAGCATAATCATCCTTAACTTAGTATTTTGATGTTGATTTCTGTAGATAAACATTGTTGTTTTATGTATCGCATGAGATTGTTTTTTCCTTGTGAATATGTGTCCACATCTGTACATTCCCCATGTGATGACTTTTCCACTGAAAGACATTTTTCCTATCCCTGTATATTTCCACCCTTCACGAAGTAAAAAGACTTTTTGTATATAACAATGTTTATTGAAGTGCGCTCATGTATATATTTTCAGTGGATGTTGTATAAAGTCTATTGCTTCACATTCATGTACATATTTCAATAAACATATCACAATGACTTCACTTTGTTTTCCGAAACACTAACGTTATGAGGGATTTAGTATCTTTCACATGGATGCACTCTTGTAAACCATTGGTAATTTTGATAGCAATAGAGGGTATAGTTTGTTTGACGACGGGATGATAGAAAATAGATTCAAACATCTTCTCGACTATTCCATATGAAGCGTCTTTATCATGAATGAAATCACGTAAAATGTATTCTTTTTTCTCACCAACAGAAATAGGTAGAATCAAATCACTTTGAATGTAAAGGTGCTGTTCATGTTTATCAAGTGTCATTGGTGTTTCTATACAATCGTATGCGCAGCAGCAAACACTGTTTGTAGCATTGAAAAACCAAAGAGTTTTTTCAAATTTTTACTCAATTGACATTGAATGTCATCACCCAGTTTCAGAACAACGCGTTGATTTTCAATTGAAAACGAAATGTGGTGTGTCTTTACATCATATTTACTTTTCATCACATGCTTCAACTTCTGTTGTATATAAGGATTTACTACATGAATGAAGCTTTCAACTGTATGATATAGACGCGGCATTATATTGATAGCAACTTTAGATTCTTCATAAGACTGGTAAATTTTCTTGATGCGATCGCCATAGATGTCCACCCACCATTCATCATTAACTGAATCAGCTTTAGTGTGATATTCATGAGAAGCATACACCACACCGCTTCCAATAATAGGTGTATAATGTCTTACAAAATGACGCAAGGTTGGAGAGAAATAAACTGTAAGTTTGTCATTATATTTCTGAATAACCAACTTATTTTTGTCCGCCATAATTTTTTCTCCATACTTCTTACCCACAGTCTCATTCCATCGTTTTACTAACTCAATAAGTGATAAAGGTTGAACACCACGCTTTTTCAAAATGATGCGTTCTTCGCATTCTACAACATCTTCATCAAATATTTTAAATCTATAATGAAATTTGTTGATTCGATTTGAATAAACTTTTCTAACATTTGCAGTAGCAATTGACGTTAGATGTAGTCCATGACCAAAACCAAGATGCGGATAGAATTCACTATCCAACCTCAGCGTAAGACCTTTAGTAAAAGAATGAAAGCGGAGGAACTGTCTCCCACTCCAATGATAGATAGTAAACTCATAAGCTTTCTGATTTTTATTCTTCATGATGGAAGTATTACCACTGTTGAATGCCTTAATAATTTTCTCATTCCCAAATGGCTCATAAGAATCTGATTTTATCTGAATCCATTCATAGTTCCATTTTCCATCTGATGTTAAATTGTATGGGAAGTGGAATGCATTATTCATCGTTATTCCATCATGGGTGCGAGGAGTCAATATCATTTCTTCCAAATCATTCACATTCTGAATATTGCTATCATAGCAAATACTAGAAACGCCAACCTCCCATTCACCTTCTAAATGCAGTGGCCGATTTAATTCTACTCGATAGTCTGATGGTTTATTTTTGGGAAATTTATTCATAGAAGCATTACTGGGCAAGTAGATTAGAAACGAGTCCTTATTTTCACTTTCCATATTATTCACATTGGAAAAATATAATAGCATACTTTTGCATTAACTCTTCATTCGGAAATGGAGTGTAATACTTGTCACAGCATCTTTATGAAAAGGAATCAACGCACCAGCATCATCATAAATGGCAATATCAATTTGTGGGATGTAGTTTGATTTCAGCTTTGTATAATGCACTTTCTTGAAAGTATGCTCAGATAAAATACTGCAGCTTTTTGGCTGGTATGGTATCATTGCTAGCAATGGAGCTTCAACATCTCCCACACGTACATCTTCACCAATATTGGAATATATCTGAAAATAGTTAATACGACGCGATAGCGACATGTCTGCGCTAGCTTTGGTTACAGTACCACTTTTAAAGATATTTTGATCAAAACCCAAAATGTCCATTAGAGTTTTATCCATAATTAGTTCAATACCTTTTCCATTTATAGTGAGAGACAAAGTACCTTCTTTTTCAGAAAATGAAATATGTTGCTCATTAATCACTTCATTTAAATAATCTACAACCAATTTAACCGAAGTAATAATGCGAGGCATCAACACTCTTGTTTCATGTAAGAAACCACCAAAAGGCTCTACACACTTTCTGTATAAAGATACGGCCCATTCTGTATCAAATTGATTTGGCCTTTCACATGGTAAATGTTGCATATCAGATTTTCCATGAACAGCTGCAGAACGATGTCGTAAGAACTGATGAAAATCTTTTGAACAAACTAATACTAGATCATCATCATTTAATTTGCTTATTGCAATATGATTAGATGATTTGATATAAGTCAATGTTGCCACTTGTTTACCATCAACTCGAAGGAGATAATTAAATTTCTTCAATAATGTTTCAGGAGTCATGTTTGTCTTTCTTGGCTTAATCACAATCTTCTTCACCAACGTCTTCTCATTTCTTGGAATAAGATCTACATAATAAGCTTCCTCTCGATATATTAACTGTTTATGACCACTTATGTGGTAATTAACGTTAAAATTATCATAGCTTGTTAAGGCGCTAGCGAGGTAGCCTAAATCATTTCTTAAACTTGGACTTAAACCAACAATCCAATCTTTCTCAACTACATGATGTACATAATTATAATCATCATTGTGCGGAGTAAATTGGACAATATGTTTACACGCTTTATTCAAGAAATCATATATAAACTTTTTACATGATAAGAGATCTTTCTTTGACCACTGTGGAATGTATACTCGGCACCCCTTTTCACATTGATAAGCAGCTGTACGCCTCATATTAATAGTCATCACCTCATGATCAAAAGTATAGACACAGTTGCTATAAACAAGTTGAGTGACACCCACTTCCCAATTCCCATTTAGCTGTTGTGCATGATCAATGGGAGTAGAAAAGAGTGCGGCTCGATTACTAGTAAATCTCTTTGTAGCCGCATTGCTAAGCAAAATATGATAAAACGACATTTTTATATTGCTAATCTGCAACTTTGCATAACATCATGAAGACTTGGATTTTGGACTCTCTACAATATATCAGAGTTGATCGTGATGGAAACGTACATTTCAAAAATTCTCATGGTCATACATCAAGAGGAATTACATTAACATGGCGACAATTTGTCAACCTCAATGATATCATGAGGGATTTGGAATATTTTGAAACATTAAGATTCATCTCCTTGGGTGATCAAGTTTGGCTTCAACATTACAGAAATGAAATTCAAATCTACCATTCTCATTCCGCAAACTGTTTCTCATTTCGCAAATACAATTGGGAGAAGTATAGAAGATACATACATCGCTCCATCATGACATTTATTCGTCGTGAGTTCATCGCCCTACTATGCAAATCTTAATCAGATATGATTACCACGCACCATGAGTTGGAAATTAGAGTCCCTACAACGTATTGAAACGGATCATGATCGAAACGTCTATTTCAAAGATTCAACTGGAAATGTGAGAAGAGAGTTTGCTTTATCTTATCGTCATTTTCAATCTCTACATCATATCATGAAGGACTTGAAATACTTCTATATGAAAAGACATTCACGTATTGGAAATCGCATCTGGCTGCGCGTCAACAATCGGCGAATTCAACTCTATCATTCCCAACTTCATACTAACTTCACATTTCATCAAGGTAGTTGGGAAAAGTATAAAAGGAAGGTACATCGCTCAATTTACTCATTCTTTCATCATGAAGCGCCATCGCTACACCATCGTCAACATTCTCCGTCGCTTCAGACTCTACACCAAAATCGATCTCACAACATTACGCCAACAGCTTCCAAACAGCAAGTATTACCCGGGCCGTCCTCAAATGTTAGTGGTGAAGATGAACAATTCACGGAATCTTCAACTCTTCCCAAATGGGACTGTACAGATTCTCGGCGCCCTTTCTCATTCATCGGCGCAGTCAATGCGCTTAGAGCTACAAAGACTACTACGTCGGATATGGAAGAGGGAGAGGTGTGTGATGTCGAATCTGACTGTGGACAATATGGTGATCTCTACTCAATTGAGTGACAGTCTATCATTTTTGAAGATTCGTACCAGCAGTTACAGTTTGTGTTATGAACCCGAACTTTTTCCTGCAGCTCTCATTAGTTGTTGGTTGCCTGTGCATGTGGCAATCTTTCATAATAGTAAAGTGATCATTACTGGACTAAAATCTCATGAACAAGCAAATATGATCCTAGACTATCTCATTGAGTATGTACGTACCCAGCGGATTGTAAAATAAAAAACAATTTTTTCCAACATGATGTTTTTATTTCAAATCATGATAGAACTTACAAATCATTTTTTCATTAGAGGATGGATTACATGAAAAGTTTTGAATAATAGATGCAAATCGAGATACATGTAAACGTTTTAAGATGAAGTACAGTACAAAAGCACCACACGTTGATGAAAGTGGATGTTGTAGTATGCGTTCATTTCGCTGATATTGACGCGTATGTTTTCTCAACCACTGCTGTGTTGGTATATTTGGAGGTTGAGCAAGAGAGTCAAATAGTTCACCACGTCGGTCTTCTCCAATAAAGATCGCTTTCCAATGCTCACCGCCTAAATTCTGTGAATGAGTGTTTAGCACAATAAAGATGGGATAGTGATTTACTGCAGGTGGTAAGGTATCGAGTGAATAGACATTATCGAAAGCTTTCAACGTCGCTTCGTCTGCATTACGCTGCACTTTAGTCTTAATATCGTCAGCAGTCAACCAACTCATTAACGATTATACTGAAGAATCACGTCACGATACTTTGTAATTTCAATATTTGAATCGAAGACTGCATAAATTAATACATTGATCGTCTCAGGTAGTGTTCTTTTGAACGTTAAATCCAAACGAATATTATGAGGCACGTTCGCTTGACGATAGGGTGCACTAATATCGCTGTCAGCAGTCAAATCAAATGCATAAATAGTATATCCACTCTTAAACTCTTTCATAGTCAGTCCGTTGGTGTCATCCGTATTGTAAAAGCCAAAAACATCCATAAATCAACATAACTGCGCATAAATTGATCTGAAGCAAAATCTGGTTTGTAGGGTGGACCAGGATGACTCACACCATTTACACGTAAAGCAATTTCACTTAACTGATTGTGTTTAAAATTGAAAGGATTCTTCTTTATATTACCATTAAATGCATCATTTTCAACCATTGCCACCATGAGGAGCTTCGGTGCTTCCGATGGAAAGAGGCCATCTTTCATGAAACTCTTTTGATCTTTCGGAATTGTAAAGGTGAGAAGCTTTGTATGCTGAATGGGGTAAATGGCATTTTGGCGGTTAAGGCCTTCAGCATGCCCTCTAATGACACTTGGATTCGGTACTACTCGACGAATGTAAAGTGCAATATCTTCCACATGAATTCTAAAATTGTCAACTTTAGCAAATGCATTCAGCGCAAATTCAGGCTTATTCAATGTCAGCTTGAGTCGCATGCTGGTATTACACAGTAAAAACTTTGACTGTCTAAAGAAGTCTAAATTCAGCGGACCATATAGCTGACATACTCTACTATCTTTAATCATAGCAGATCGCTTTACAAAGCCACTGTTTGTTTCAACATCAAATTTTCCTGCTTCATCTCTGTACCATCCCATGGCTTCCATATGACTTTTTTGTGCTGCTGGATGAAACTGTGATACATGATTGAAATATGATTTATAGGGATAATCGCTTTGACCACCTTCCACTTGCTGCTCTCCAATCGTTAGAGAAACATCACGAAGTAATGTAGTCAATGGTAAATTGTTCAGTCCAACTTTATGTGCATCGTCAATAGCAGTTCCATCTGCTTGCTGAATTCTAAACCTCAAATCAAGCATCGCATAACTCAAATCTATGTAGTCATCACTACCACCAGGAATAACAAATTCAATGGGGCCAGCATTCTCAGCTGTTCGAGGATGATAATCTACAATACTTGAACTAAGAATATCTGTCTGTATGGCTTGTTGATCGAACAAACAAAAACCGGAAGTTTTACACTCCATGATTAGAAGTTATAGCAGCGTCGTCGTTTAGCGCCTGATGAATGATTAGAGCCTCTGCGACGTTTGCGTGAATGCCTTTTGACTGAAGATCGCACCTTACCAGCTCCGCGATGTTTCCTCCTTCCTTTATTCATTCGTTTAGGTGATTTCTTTCCTTGAGTAACACCAGCAATGGTCTGCTTCAATGTTTTTAAACCGCGTTCCTTCCCACGATTCAACAAACTGCTCTTAAAACTTCTACCTCTGGAAAGATCACTAGCAACATCACCAGCAAAGCCAACGGCATTACTTAAAACATTTCGTTTTAAAGATCTACCGACATTGGATATGAGAGGTGCTACAACAGATTTCAGTGCACCAAGTATGCTACCTCCACGTTGGCGGCGAGCACCGATGTAAATTTGTCCTCCGCCACTTACATAGGAGGGTCGTGAATAAAATGAGGCAGTTGGATTCATAGCTCAAACCCTAAACATTGTTAGTTACAACTTTGCATGAATCACTGTCGATCACTTAGATGAAAGATGTCGGCACGACGCATCCAAGAGTTCATACTTGAAGGATAACCAGTCCATTTAACAAGACACCATTCTTCACCTTGCCGTTTTTTACATCGAATGATTTTCTCTACCAAATATGTTTCACTTTCAGTGACTACCTCAATCTCATCGCGGTAAAAGCTACCCTCAATTTCTTCATTATCGTAATCTTTCAACTTGTAGGTGGTCGGAGAGTCTTTTTGATTAATCCTTGATACTGTAAATACCTCCTCTGTCCAATTCGGAAGGTACCCTTTAGAAAAAACACTTTTCACTTTTGAGATACGAACTTTATCGCCAATTTTCACATCACTTTTCACATGAGTGCGTTTACGTTGGAATGATTCGCGCACTTTATCTACATTGTCAGCATTTACATCTACTGGTCTGAGTCCAATAGAACGATGGATAGAGTGATTGTAGGCATGGAGTGTATCTTGTAGAACCTTTGTCCAATTTTGTGTCAAGTTGGCAGTAAAATGTCGCCACAAGCGATTTTTTAATGTGCGATTAAAACGTTCAACGAGTGCAGCTTTATAAGCGCTCTTTACACTAAACAACTCAATGTCATGCCTCTCAAATAATCTTGTCACATGCTGATTTTCAAACTCTTTTCCTTGATCACTCTGAATTCTTTTTGGAATGCGACCTTCTCGAAAAATTGTTTGGAATGCTTTTGCTACTCCTTTCCCTTCTTTAGTTTTTAAAGGTTGAGCCCACGCATAACGCGAGAAAATATCAATGACGGTTAAAATAAAATTATTGCCCGAGTTATGTTTTGAAATGGAGGCAACATCGCACAAATCTGCTTGCCACTGTTCATCGATGTCATGAACAATATAATGGCGGGTGCGGTACTTCTTTTTCGCTTGTTTGTGGAGTGTATAGGTAGCCTGACCCTTTAACCATCGTTTCACTTGTGATTGTGGAAGACCACTCGCTTTTGATAATTTCTTGATAGATGCAAATCCTGCCGGATGTTTTACATCATAATAGATTGACTTCAAACGTTCAGTCGATGACGGCTGACTCTTTTTCCTCCTTCTCATCTTTTTTCTTTCTTGCCTTTCTACATTTACAACAACTGCAGCATTTAGCTTTAGCGGTTTTGCGATCGTGTTCACATTGCTTAGGGGTTTCATTATGAGAGCTGGCGCAGCAAGTGCAAGTGACAACGACATTCACCTCTGGCGGCTCATTACATGGCAAGCAACACATCTGCTTCATATTAATAGTCTGAGAACATGTATTTCCTAGGAGGAGCTGTTTTACGTTTTCCTTTTACCAGTTTTAGTGGCGATGTAGATCTACGTCGAGTTCTTCCTCTTGTTTGCTTAGTGAGTGTGGGAGGGGATGTAGCAGGTGACGTCTTAAACCAATTTGTTGGCATTTTCATCGCCTGAAGCATTGGAGTAGTAGCCACTGTTGAATCAAGTTCTTTCAATGTCTCATTATTTAAAGCAAATTTTGGCACATTATGCTTTTTCAATAGTTTAAGAAAGTATGACCAACCAGGTGGAACATAGCCCTGACGGCGCTTTCTACGTGTCGCATACTGAATCAAGTCTTCATAACGTGAAGCATCAATCACTTTATTTTCATCTGTAATGATTTCTCCTCTATCATTTACATTGAGATGGGGTTCAATACTGTTGAAAAGAGATATGGCATGTGCGCGAGATGCTAAAGGTGTAGCAGTCGATACAGAGTCACGCATCTTATTCTTCAAGTTTTTCAATTGCTCAACAGTTTCCGATTGTAATAATACAGCACGATGTGGATCTTTGATGTGAACATTTTGCTGATAATCTATTTCTTTCCTATACATTTGATTTGCAAGAGGTTGCTTTACTTGCTGCATGGCAGTCAATTGTACATATTCATCCTGAGGAATAACAATCATGCGAGAATAAGAACTCATAGTTTGTAGATAATCATGGGAGTTTTCAAAATATCACTTCGAAATCTAAATTCTTCCGGACACTCTTGCGTAAAGTCAATGAATAAGTAACCGTATGGTTTTTCAGTAGCTGCTTGAAAAATTTCAATTAAGGCTTTTGATCCTCTGGGTGCAACTTGTCGCGCTAAAATTTCAAATTGACTTTTATCTCGCGGATTCTTGAAAATAGCATAATAGTGTGTATTCAGGTTTCGTGTACGAGCTTCTTTTCCATCAGGAAACAAATTTTGTGTAATATAGATGATAAAACACCTTTTATGGTGTGCTGCGCGAGTGAACATATCTGTAACATCTTTTGAATTCTTACTTTCTTTTAATAAATCATCCAATACAACAACATCATTAGACTGAAGTTTATCCACTGGAATAATTCCTTCATGTCGAATAAAGTTGCGACTTTGCAATTCCTGAAACAGCGACGGTTGATAAATACCATAACACCAAATCACTCGATTGATAGGTTCCTTAAACAACTCCCTTCTTTTATCCAATAAATTCAGCGTGAAAACAGTTTTACCTGCATGAGATGGACCTGATACAGTCAGAACTTTATCACATTGAAGTCTGAAATCCATTTTATTACTTTGAGACTCAACATTTGCATAATTAACGCTTAGAGCCAAAGATATTTCCCAATAGGTTGCCCACGGCAGGAGCTATCATTGGAAGTATTGCTG
Organism: Prostheceraeus crozeri; assembly: GCA_907163375.1. NCBI lineage: Eukaryota > Metazoa > Platyhelminthes > Polycladida > Euryleptidae > Prostheceraeus > Prostheceraeus crozeri. Next base: position 2,719 of record CAJQUW010003115.1, on the reverse strand, counting down.
AAAGGAAACCGCCCTTTTGTGTTAGAGTTTTCCTCTTTCTTTGAAGGGCGACTTTAGGATTGGAGATGAAACGCAATTTCGTAGCATATCGCTTAAGTAACTTTCGTTGTTTTGGCGCTAATTTCTTCGTCCTCAACTTCCTCACATGAGAAATAATTTCACAAATGAATTTATCGTTAGCATGTCGTATAGCATTGTATCGCTGATTTGCTTTCATTCGTCGGAGAGCTTGAATGGCTGAAGAAAACTTTTGACTTTTACGTTTCGTCATTTTACGTTTCGCCATTTTCCGTGTTAGTCTTTGCTAAAACCTATCTTTACCACATTTGCATAGGTACTAACTATTGCGACATAAGTGACACTCGAAATGAGCAATGTCACAGTGGTTACATTGGCAAAGTTGAATGCAATTACGTATGAAACAGCGTTGACAAAAAGCATGCTTACATCTCTTGAAGATGCGCTTTTCATTTCCATCCTTTCGCTTACATACATCGCAACACATAGTTTCACCGTTACTGATGTCTATAGCAAGTCTTTTTGAAGATATGAATTTGCTAGCCTTTTCTAAATAATAGACGCATGTACAGAAGGAATATACTTCGAGAGTGAGCAGACATAGCTCGAAAACCAGTTGTGCTACAATCAAGTACCACTGCATTTTCAATTTTTCTTTATGGAAAGTTGAATGTGAATATCTGAAATCGCTTCAATCACTAGACTGCTACCATGATGGTTAAATGCGTTAAGACGTTCAGCAATTTTTATCATATGTCTTTTAAAAAATTCTTCGGGGTGATCTACCACTTCCATTGAATAAGAAGCAAAATGGAAAGAGCGACTTTACACCTCTTCCTTTCCAAAATGACTAAACTTAATTTTCGCAACTAATCGCGCCATGACAATGCTATCAGAGAATGTATTCATTAACTCTAGAAATAGAGTGCTAGCATCATCGACCACTGCTTCGATGTCGGTCTCATCTTTATGAAAATTTATCACATAATCTTGAACAGCTCCTTTTAAACTTTGCCTATGAAAACGTAATGTTCCGCAGTCGTTTGAGAAAGACATGATCGCCCTTTAACTAACCCATCCATTGCATGAAAACAACAACTCTTCTCATAGTAACATTTATTGAATAACGGTAACAAGCATGCATTATAAATCAATGGTTTGAAAGAGATAAAATAGATACAGCTGATAACTATCATACAGCGAGCAATGATAACCATACAGGACTTTGGCAGTGTTGAGGTAAGGAGGAAAGAAGCATTGGTTATGAACGTAGCTACTACAACGAACAGACAAAATAGGAACACACAAATCCTTAAAACGTTTCGTGACTTCATGATAATGTTGATTCACTCTACTATCCCAAGGCGGGAGCAAAATATCATCAATGATTAGATTGGGAAATACTTTCCTCTCCTTACCAGGATTATTACAAAAGATGCGTATAACATTGAAAGCAGCTAACCATCGTTTAAAGTCAATAAGAAGAGCACTTTCACAAGAAAAGCCATAGTCTTGCAAATATTTCAGATTAAGTCCATGAATGTGTTTTCTCGCCCATTGATCAACATTGGGATCGCAGTTGGCATGTTGATGATAGACACTAACAATCTGATATGTCCAATTGTTCATAGCAATAGCACTGAGCTCCTGTACAGGTTCACCCTCACAATCCATAAAAATGATGATAGAAGCCTAAAACGGAAATTTACACATCTAAGGAAACGTTCTATAACATATTACAAAATGAAGAATTACATCGATGCTTTTCACGACAAAATACACAAATGATATGATGGCAACGAAGAAGTAAAATGTATCTAATAAGACCACGTCTACGACACTCAAAGCACATAAGCGAATTGTCATAGGGTAGAGTTAGGAAAGGACTAGCAATTCTCCTTCTTTGATTTGCGTTTTGATGTAGCATTCTTCTCCGACTTGCGCTTCGTACCACTGCTGTTAAGGATTTGATCAATTATGTCGTCCACGTTGGGTGGTTTCGGAATATATAGGATGGATTCCATATGCATGGAGAGAGAGGCTATTTTATTATCCTTGTGTCGACCATAATATAGCCCATTCACTTTGAAAAGGATATCCCAAGTACCTTCTCCGAGCTCATCACATCTGATGGGTATTGAATGATCTCCCTCCTTCTTATAGTAAGTACACCAATGTGATACCGGTAGGCAAATGTGATTACCATCCCAAATCTTTCTATAGGGAGTATCCTTGTCATCTCTCGCCTTCCACTCTTGAGCAAGAGGAGTAGGAATGTCCATATTTAATGTCACGTACTCCTCAATAATATCAAGTTGGTGGCGAATGTACGGACTCACGGGGATCAGTATGTAGTCCCCATACTGATTGTGCATTATCTTGACATCCGTGGAAGGGAGCATTCCCGTTTGGGAGTACTACGCTATGATCATCATAACGCAAGGCTTGTTTAAATTTACGCTGTAGCGGTGTAGGATTATGTACCTTGGATGTTTCTTCCACTGGCCTCAGTTGTAGATGATCTGACCGTAGCGAACCTTGTAACGTTTGACCGCCATTTTGTCCTACTAGTGCAGCAGATGGAGTAGATGCCTGAAAATGAAAAAAGATTGTATTAAGTTTACGTTCAAGGGAGGAGAGGGAGGGAAGTAGCGACTTACCATTTTAGTTGGATAATAGAACAGGGAACTAGAGAGAGAGA
>CAJQUW010003114.1:22705-62637 GCA_907163375.1 Prostheceraeus crozeri | reverse complement strand
AATTCATGATATCATGTTGGTTCCAAGAGAAGTTGAAGTTGATCCAATTCAATGTTTGATGAAGGATACGAAAGCTATTCAAAAGCTAATTTTTTATCCTTTCAAAGGTTCTTTTGTCATCAAATCCAGTATGACAGCTGTTATGAATGTTTCCAGACCAGAATCACAACAGGAAGATGATACTAAATTTGCTATGTTTGCCATCTCTTCTCTCCCTGCTGATATGGTATTAAACTTCGATGAATGGTTTGAGCGTCATTCAAAAGCGCTTAAAACACACTTTGAGAATTACACAATGGGAAGGAGTAACCTTGTGTTTGATAGTGTTGATAAGATCATAATCAAATTGAGTTTAATCGCGGATATGAATGGCTATGGATTTTTCCTCTTCCAAAGCAGTTGGAAAATAAAAGAGCTGTTATCAATGTGGATTGTTTCTCTTCCTGTTTCAAATATGCCTTGTTGTCAGTCTTGCATTACAAAGACATAACCGGCTGCCGAAATCGTGTATCAAAGTACAAGCAATGGGAAAGTGAGCTTGATTTCACAGGAGTTAATACTGAGTGTGTAAGCATTACTGATGTCCCACTGATTGAAAGAATAATAACCTGAAAATAAACATTCATGTCTATGATCAAAAGGTGTTAAGTTGTCGATACAATAATATGAATGTTCGTGCTCCTACAACTGTAAACTTATTGCTGGTGGTAAATGATGATGGAAGATGTCATTACTGCGGTATTCCGTCTGTTAAAAGATTGTACTATGAACAAATGAATCACAATAACGTCTTCACATGTGAACGCTGTGCAGCAAAAGTTTCAGGCTGAAGAACAAGTTTGAAGAACATCACAAATTCTGCATTAGCGGTAAATTACAAGTTGAAAGCTTGCCAACAGAAGCTGAACATGTCTATAAGTCTCAGGGTCATGAACAAAGCCCACCCAAAGTGGTATATGCAGATATAGAATGTTACATCGATTCAGAGTCAAATGTGCATAATCCCATTGCCATTGCCTCCTATGATACATGGCATAAACAACTCACAGGTAATGAAGAAAATAAAATGATGTGTTGGCGAGGTGAAGGTTGCATACTGAAGTTTTTAGTGGCTCTTGAAAACATGGCCCTGCAACTACATAGAAAACAGTCCTCCATGTTCTTTAAAAGCCGTCATTGTCCTGTGAAGAAGAAGCTTTCGAAAAAGCATATTCGTGCTGTCAATGCGCATTGCATTTTGATGATGACATGTGTACAAAGACTCTTTAATTTTGTCCTATTACTAATGAGTTTAAAGGGACCATATGCAGAAACTGTAAATATCAGGTCATCTCTAAATGTGAAAGTCTTCCTGTTATCTTTCATAACTTTAAGGGATATGATGCACACATTATTCTAAAGCATGGCATTGAGAAAATGAAACATTGGAAATTGAAGGTTATAGCACAAAGTCAAGAGAAATTTATGACACTCAGAGCTCAATTTCCAGTTTCTTATCGAAAGAATGGAGATAACCATTACTCTGAAATTGTGTTTCTCGATTCCTATCAATTTATGACAAGTTCCTTGTCATCCCTCGTCAAACACTTGGAGTCACTACCCATAACTCAATGTTTGAAGAAAGATTATTCATATCTGACTGATGGAACGATTAACCGCAAAGGCGTTTTTCCGCATTCACACCTTGATTCACCTAAAAGATTGGATGAAGTGAAACTTCCACCAATTGACTCTTTTTATGATGATTTGTCGGGGAAAATATGTTCAGAAGAGGATTACATACATGCACAAAAAGCGTGGAAAGAATTTGATTGCCAAACCTTTGGTGACTACATGGAATCGTATTTAAAATTGGATGTTTTCCTACTAGCACATGTTTTCGAAGCATTTCGAAGTCTTACACTCAGGGAAGACGGACTGGACCCCGTTCACTCTATAACATTGCCGGGTTTGTCTTACATGTCATGTTTTGAAATGAGGAAGGAAAAGATTGATCTTCTAGCAGATCCAGAAATGTACAATTACTTTGAGCGTGGAATTAGTGGTGGACTCACGTTTGTGAATTATCACCATCGCTCTGCAATCGAAATTGACAAAACAAAGACTCATTTATTATATCTGGACCAGAATAACCTGTACGGTTCAGCATTGAGAAAGCCTCTACCTCATTCAGAATTTAAATGGTTAACTGAGAAAGAATTGACCATATTCCATAATCCTCAAAACATCCTTTCTATTGATGCAGTGAGTGAGTATGGATATGTGTTTGAGGTAACACTCGAGTGTCCAAAAGATATTCATGATGCTACATCGGATTTTCCTATGGCTCCTTACAGTGATGAGGTACATCTAGATCAATTTAGTCCATTTATGTATCAATTAAGTGAAAAGTTGTGTAATGAAAGATGTGGTAGAGGGCGTTACATACCAAGTCGAAAATTGCTTGTCACACAATATGACAGAGAACATTATATACTGTATGCCATTATCGCGTTCTACAATTTTACTTGAAAATGGGTATGAAACTAAAAGTGTTCACGCGCAATCCAATTCAAACAGGAAGCTTTTCTGGAGCCCTATATTTCCTACAATAGCGACGAGCTGAATCTAGAAACAGTTTTGAGAAAGACTTTTGCAAACTGAAGAACAATTCATTGTTTGGAAAAACTATGGAAGATGTGCGTAAGAGACACAATTACCATTTGGTGTTTGATACGGAAAAGTATCTCAATCTATCCCAAAGTCCTTTACTTATCGATAGACATGTCATCACCAGAGCCTTAGCAGGAATAAAAATGATGAAACGTAAAGTTTTACTGAATAAACCAATTTATATTGGACAAGCTGTATTGGACTATGCGAATTTGGAGATGTATGAATTGTATTACAACATCATCAAGCCTTGCCCACTCATAAAACATGTTGATCTTTTAGGTGGTGATACAGACAGCCTTTTCCTAGCAGTCACAACTGATAAATCTATTGAGCGAAATGATATCCTTAAAGAACTGGGTTCATATTTTGAAGCTAGCAACTATCCAACATCTCATCCATTATATTCGGTAAAGAACAAAGCTCGCCTTGGATGTTTTAAAGATGAAAGTGCGGGACAAGAAATTGAAGAGATGATTCTTCTTAGACCAAAGATGTATAGCATAAAGTATAAAAGCAAGATGGACTGCATAAAAAGGGCAAAAGGTATATCAAAAGCAGCTGTTCGTAAAATGTGTCATGAGAACTACAAAAATGTATTGGACAATCAAAGTGAGAGTTCCATTGAGATGACTATACTCCGTTCAAAACATCATACTGTTTCAACTCATAAATTCCGTAAACGTGGCCTCTCAGCTTGGGAGGATAAGCGGTATTGGATTGATGCAAACTTTTCTTTACCTCATGGTCATTATGCTACCGGAATACCACCTCCAAAGCGTCGAAGACTGAAAACTCATGATATGCATGCTTCTACACTAATTGATTAATTTTGTGAGTGAAAATATCCCACCATTGTGAAAACAATTGATATGAAACTTGAGTATATGTACAGACTAACATTTGCTACTGAACTTATAACATCATGCACATTGTAACAATGACTACTATTTGTACTAAATTGATTTTGAAATATGTTGTTTTCTTTATATTCGCGCATAATGGGAATCTGATAATAATATATGTTTGAATAACACATTTGCCAAGGTTTAACAATTAACAGAATTGATGCACAATGTTGTTGGTTTGTTTCTTATATCACACATTTTTAGTACTAATGTCATAACACATATCAATGCACTTGATTATTCACTTAAAGTATAGTAGCTTATTGATATTCACATGAATTCTTCGTTTGATGATTCTACTACGGTAAAGTGTGTTCTCATCAAAACAGTTTGTTCAGTGAAGAACAGACAATTATGTTTTATGTGTGCGCTTGGCACATGAATGTTTACCTTTGATTCATTTAGATTGCTACAGCTCATCTCGCATATATCTAAGACAAACAGGAAAGTGGATGGGAGAACATGACCGAACGATAAAAGAGATGACATTGAGAACTCATGCGTACTCCATACTGCTGCTCAATAATGAGTAAATCAGTGCAATGGAAATTTTATAAAGTAACCTGTCACAATGTCGTCCTGGTGGTCACAGTATGCCGTTTAGACGAAAACTTGCAAACAAGACGCAGAGAGGTTTCATAAGGATTAAAGCTGCCAATGTCCCGTGCAGCTACGGACTTCACCGGTGTCTCGAAATCACCAACAGGAAGTATGAGACCAAAAACCTCATCACCATACACCCTTTCAGTGAGTTTGAGAAATGGCCTGATAGCAGAGCCAAAGACACTTGCCAAAGGCAAATGTGACCATGAAAGTCAACTCTCTTCTTTATACTGGATGTTTCCTGAGCTAGGAATCCTCGCTCGCCCAATCAGAACTCTCATACACAGTTACAGATGCCTTCATTGACTTCAGCAGGGTCGAAACCCTAGGAAACCTCCAAAAGTATTGAATTCAAATTTTTCGACGGTTTTGCACTACTTATGAAATTTTATAAGTAGTCTATGACTTGACCCGGATCATGACCTCTCAAACAAACGTTGAACGAAGTCCATCCGATTCCTACAAGCAGAGAACCATGCCTTTAAAGTTTAGGCCTACTACGATGGCCTGATCTCCAGGCCATCTCCTGGCTCTCCACTCACTCTGACACCTTAGGTGAGTGCGGCAATCGAAAAATCTGCCTCGGTGTCCTACGGAAACCCGGTTTTTGGAGTCATTTGATGAGAGAGAGAGAGAGGCGAATGACCCTTTCTCTTCTCACCCAATGCACCTAATGACATAGTGTCCCATCACATCTTTGTCCACCGATCAGTGGTAAAGGTGGACAAAAGACATCCACTTATGCACGACACCACACAAAACATGCTCCATCCTGGACAAAATTCCTTCTCTGCTTGTAGTCTTAACACATACCCGGCTCATACCTCTCTCCCGCTAAGATCAGGTCAAGGTCAATTTAAGGCCACTCCTCTTGCCTCTGCTTGTAGTCCCATCACATCTTACAGTCACAGACCAGTGGTAACGGTGGACAAAAGACATCCACTTCTACACAATATGACACAAAACATGCTCCATCCTGGACAAAATCCCTTCTCTGCTTGTAGTCTCACCCTCTCTCTCTCCCGGAGAGGTCAGGTCAAGGTCACTCCTCTCTCTGCTTGTAGTCCAACACACAGTAATACATCACGCCTTCACATTTTCCCGTTTTTAGCACTACTTATAAAACCAGCAGTAGTCACATCACGTATTTCATGACGCGGGACGGTAACCTAAGGTCAAGCGAGGTCACGGCGATGACTCATTTCACATTTCACATTTTGTCCTTGATTTTGGCATGGGATTACTACAAAACGATTTCCAGGAACGCATCTCTTACGTAAATCGGGATGTTACTGCACTCTAATCTTATCAATAGAATCACTTGACCAGTCATGTTGAAATGAATTATGCAGGTACCACTTAATCAGGGAAGTCCTTTATCATGTTTAACAAAAGAATATGAAATGATTGTAAGACGGTGTCAAATGCAATCTATGAAGCAATTTTTAGCAACTTAAATGATAATTTGAATCTTTGGAATAAGAAAGACAATTATAGAAATATTGAAAATATTTCTGATATAAATCAATCCAGTATCAGTTTAAATGATCCTTCAACTGAATTACAATCTTTCATGCTTCTCATGACTGATGAAGATAACTATGATTCAAGATATTTTGCGCGTCTGAGACCACCGAAATCGGGGTGTCATATGTATATGGCACCCCCGATTTGGGGGGTCGCAGGCGCGTAAAATACATACTTCTTGAATCTCAATTCAAGCTGAGTGGGCAACTGAACAGACATAACTGTTTATTGGTCTTCAAAGAACACACACTTCACTGTCACAAAGCAGTTGAACCAACCAGGCCTAACAGTTTGGGCTGGTATTTTTGGACCTGCATTTTTTCGATAACTCTGTAACTGTTGAAACGTACTTCGAAAAATTGCGAAGTATCATTGTACCCACTTTACGGGAAAGAGAAGACTTTCACCAGTTGTTTTTCATGCAGGATGGCGCTCCCGCACACTATTCCACTGCGGTGAGAGGCTATCTTGATGAAGTCTTCCCGATGAAGTAGATCCGTCGATGTCAGTGTTTGGGGGATGGTCAAGAACATAGTTTATGGCCAGCGACCAACCTCTGTACCCCAGTTGAGAGCTTGCGTAATCCAGGCGTTATCAGACATTGATGGAGATAAAGACTTATGTTGCAGAATTTGCCACAGTGTTTTGGAAAGATGTGAGGAATGTTCCGAAGCTCGTGGAAAGAATTTTGAGCACTTGAGACAATGAAATCTTATTTTGACTTTTTACTTCATTGACTGAATTTGTAGTCTGTCATGAAATAAATGTTATTAATATCATAATATTATTTGTTTTAGTTTTGCGTTAGGAAATAGGAGATACAAGGATGAATTATGTTTGTGAGAACTTAGTATCTTCAAATGATATTTAACAATCATTATCTCACGTGGCCTATTATACGAAAGGAAAAGTTTCCAATGCAATTTTAGAATTAGATTGATCATAGTTTTCTATGTTTCCATAATCATGTCATGGATATCCATTTAAAATCATTTTCCAACAACTTTTACTTGAATAGGGAAACTGCGTGTTAGAAATGTAGATATTTCGTTTAACTTTGGGTATATACAAACTTTTTGACCACTTTGTAAAACACCTGCACTGAAAGCTGAAATTCATTTATACACTAGACGGGCGGTTTGACTCAATAGCTGTCGATGGTGGAAAGCAATTAGTCAAGTGAAAACGAAGTGTCTAAAGAAAAATAAGTTGAAGTTTCTGGAAATCGGAAGAACATGGGGTTGCAACTAACTTATCATCGTTATCACTGAATATGGAATATTGACTATATCAAATGAAGCAAATTAATTAGAATGAACTTGACTATTGTCATCGCTTTTTAGTGGAAATCTTATTACTACTATATTCTTTTGGACAGTGAAAATGCGAAATACTAACTAGTGGCACTCATAAAGTAGCCACGGTTGGTTTGATTAATCAAAGAAAGGACAGGCACATTCCCATTTTGATTGCAAAAATGCCGATGCATTTACAAAAGCAAAATCACTTCCTGGAACATCTAATGAATGTATGACGATTAGAATGAAATGTGCAGTGATGAGAAGTGATGAATTCAAAGCCTCATGTTGATTCGAAGATGGAGACATGGATAAAAGACATTGAATATCTCAGTGATATAGCGTCTGAAGATCCACAAGCTGCTTTTTCAGAATGCACAACAGGTCTCAGTCAGAGGAGGACTTTAATGCAACAAACAGTTGATGACATCAATAATAACTTTCAGAGGTTGGAGGAAGTTATACGTCAGAAATTCATCCCTTCAATATGAAGGGTTACACGAGCACGTCTCAACTCGTGTAAAGATGTCCGTTAGTGAGTTGTCTCAAGACGTGCCTTTTGAGACAAGTTGGGACGAGTTTATGCGACCAGTTAGGACGAGTGAAGACTAGATTAATAAGGCTATTTTGCATCCGAGTAGCATTCTTACCAAATTCTCTGAAATTGCAGCTTTAGAGGCCGAGAGAATGAAGGAATCGAACCATCAAATGCACACTCAGACGCAATCGCCATCAATATACATGAATACTACAATATTCGGAATATTATAGTAAATTATAATAAAGCTCATATCAAAATTTACAAAACAATAAATTTCATAGAAATTTTCAAATACAGTAGTGTTCGGATTTAGTAACAATTCAGATTTACTAACATATTTTCGTAGCACGGCGAAGTTTACTATGTATTATACAGAAATGTTAATTTTACAGTTATGAATCGTTGAATGTACAAATGATACAGTCCCAACAAGTTTTACGGAAAATAGTTGCTTTAAGTTATGACTATTTTACCATCGACAAGGACGGTCAAGTTCAATAAAATCAATATCACCAAGCTCGTCAAAATTAAAAGGGATGATACATGAATGAAATTAAAAGGACGAAATTGTCGATTTACGTATATTTTAAAAGCAGTAGAAGCCGATATCAATCACTATCACTTTCTGCACTTTCTACTATTTCTTTGTTGGCCTGAGCCCGACTGGCTACCGACATCCATCTTCCTGCCCGCTCCTTAATGCGCTTCGTGTACTGAGGCATTCTTTTCAAGACCTCGGATAGGTCCGCCAATATCCTCTTCTCCTTTATTTTTTTTCACTTTCATTTGAGGCATTCCTCTGAATTGCGCCTGAAACAGAAATAAGCAAAGCATATTCGGAAACTACCGACGATTTCTTCCTAAATTGATTTCCATTTGATTTTAAAAAATGTAATCAGGCCCTTTCTATTATTTTGGTAGCATACATCACATTCACCACTTTTCTATTGATTGCATTGACACTTAAGATTGACATTCTAACATTTTCTTTTGAGATTCATATAGTAAATACATGCAGGCTATTCAGCTCCTTAGGATGATGGGGGAATCTACTCACTTGAAGCCTCCCCGGGTTGTCAAAACTTGATAATAATTCAAAGTGCTTTAAAGTTCTTTAAACGTACTAACTATTTTAATGTTACTTTGAAGTTGCTTCAAAACTATAGGAAAATTAAGACGAGAACTAAACTTTATGAAGCTAAGTATGTATGCAACTTTGAAGTCAAGTGAACATTATATCATTAAAGTTATCGTCGAATTACTTTAAAGCTGATTCGTAAAATTAAATAAGAATTCTTATTAGCAAGGTATACTGGAGAATGTGATGAAAACGTCATTTCTTTTGTAAATGAAAAAAATGCTAGCCGATGATTCAATTCCGATTGGCGTTTCGACTTTTCTTTTAACTTGTACGAACTTCAAAGTTTTCCTAGTAGGATTTTAAAAGTTTATAACAAGTTTCATCAAAGAGCGTGACATTCTTATGACGTTCTTGCGATCCGGGTCAGCATATACACACGGGACGCACAGAAATGGAGCTGCTCTTTATGTGAAATTGATTTCAACCAGATGGAGGGCTGGTCGAAAAACTGCATCTAGTTGAACAAGTTTTCCAAGTTAATTCAACACCTTTTCAATTAATCTGTTTGTATTAGAAAATATTCATAATTCGGGCGAATAAGTTTTCCAAGTTAATTCAACACCTTTTCAATTAATCTGTTTGTATTAGAAAATATTCATAATTCGGGCGAATAAAACATATTCGTTCCAGTAAATATGGGTTAAGTTATGAAATTATATTCAACACAACGTAAACAACAGTCTAATCAACAAAATGGACAATAATATAACTTACTTATTAACAAAGCAACCAGTCCGGTATCGTTGATCCCGATTTTCCCTCGTTGGCCATCCTTATTGAAATTGCTCCATACCTCGGGTCCCGCAAGAAACATCAACATATTTTTTAGTCCGCTTTTAATACTTATATTGCGACTTTGTTATGAGAGCAGCGTCAACTGAAAAGTTCAAAAAAGTATTTGAAAATAGTGTGTGAATCAACATACCATAATCAAATCACTATGCAGGACTATTTAAACTGCAGTACTGCATTGTATGTAAACAGGATTGACACGATTCAAATCGTTTGAAAAACGTAGGTATTGTATTTTTTTGCAGCATACTAATGCAGCTTACTAATGGCATTTCATTTTTATTCAGCTAAGCGAAACAGTAACATAAATCAGTGAATTACATAGGTAGGAACAGCGTATGGAAATCCTATTTGAAAAAGAAGAATCCGGTCATTTTGATTTTTCAGACAATTGTGATATAGGTGAACATGTATTTACCACATTTTCTCTCTCATTCATGTCTGTATTTAAACGCAACAGATAAGCTAGGAGCTCGTCAAGCGTTTTTTCCTACTGAAAGGTACTGTTGATGTCTCCTCTCTGATCCCTCCTCTCTCTCCTCGGCTTGAAACAACCAAATGGAAGTCATCAAATGGTCGAGTTTCGCATTCATCCGACCCATCTCGATGAACATTTCTTTGAACCATACTACAATAAAAAGGAATCGTAAGTATGTAAGCTCCATTTAATTGAATCAGTTATAATGTTCATGCTTCCTTTCACCCATTCAAAACTGAACTGTACAAAAACACACTATCATAAAAGAGGATCGAAAACATAACCGACATGCCACCTGAAATGCTGAGCAACTATGGCATGACAAACACAAGTCTTTGAATATTTTACCTTCCAGTTTATGACAGACACACTTCTCATGACTGCTTAAATTTGACATTTGAAGAAATAATAGGATTGATATAAAAATATTAGGCTACACAGATATAAAATGAATACGTATATACTTAGATATAATAAAACATGTAGCTTGCGAAAATAGAGTAGGCCTTACATGATAGGAAGCGCTAAGGTTGTGATATTTAAATTTTCTCTTTCTTTTTAACATTTTTTAAAAATGCTTTTTTTCTATAAGTCGATATACAATTCAACAATTCTAAAGACAGTAGCCCCTTCCATGTATGTGTTATTGCGCATTTAACATCAATAAAATCAGACATCTTTGACAACGTACTTTCTTTTGTATAGTAATAATAGTCGATGTAAAGGAGATCAGTGACGATCATTGATATTCCAATTCCTGTCCCGCAGCGTGGTGGCCAAGTTTCCATCGGTTGTAATATCAGGGGAATAATTCGTTTCTTTAGTTTGTCAGCAAAATTAATCTGCAAAGAAGCAGATTACATTCAGCAATGTACATTCAAATCTCGCTACTAAACCCCCCCCCCCCGCTACTATGCCACTTTTGCTCAGTCCCAACTATTCCAACGTGCAAAAATAAATTGATTATGCCAACTCTCGCAACTATGCCAACCAGTCAAAAAAATCTTAGATATTTTGATAGAAAACGTTACACTTTTCACCTTTTCCTATTCAAGTGCACTGCACTATGGACATTACTGTGACATGAACCGTGGCGCTCCGGAGTTCGAATTTATCGCTCAGACGCCTTTTTATTACCCGCGACACCTTGGTGAAAAGAAAAGGCAGGCATGAAAGACTTCCTTCTTCGTTTTCGTGCTGAAAGACTTCGTGCTTGATTGGCTGAGCAACGTCGCGCCAGAAATCGCGTTTCATAGTTAAAGATGAGCGATCCAACCCGAAGTCAAAAAACGGGTGCGGGTCGGGTAAGACAATTTTGAAGTCGGTCAGGTTGGATTACCGCTTTTATCACAAACCCAAAATACCCAAACTCGTGTTTTTTCGGGTCTGAACACACATACATGTATTTTGAAAATCTATCAGAATTCATTTTTTATTTTTTCTCAGATATCCAATGTATCCAGATATCCAGATGTATATCCAAACCTATTCTGCAAATTTCGTCATTTTCCAGTTAATATACCGGGTACATCAAGTGGAAAACTCCGGTATGTGGACGGCAAGAAGAAGGTAGGAGTGTCAGCAATTACGGGACATTTAGTTTCCTGCTCCGTTTCGCCTACTGATCTCAGACAATCATTGGAATCCTGTGCAGCGAGTTAACCTGTGGTTTAACTAACTCTAGTTAAATTCCAAGGTTAACCTTCGGATGGAATCCAGTGGTCTGAAAGTTAGTTAACCTCAGGTTAGATTGATGAATTTTCAGTCAAAAGTTAACTCACTGATTCGGCGGATTAAATACCAACTTCGCATGTTGACAATGATCAAAGCAATGGAAGCTATAGAAGAATACGAAGATTTGATCTATCTCGCTGGTAGAAGATGCCCGAGACGGAGAAGAGGAAGATTAGATCCAATGACGGAATACGATGATGAGGAATTTGTCAATCGATTTAGGTTAAAGAAAGAGGCTGCTACGTACATTCTTGACTCTGTTCGAGACGCAATTCAACCAACACAAATTCGAAATGGCATGAATTTTTCCGCGGAACAAAAAGTTTTGGTCACATTGAGATTCCTGGCTACAGGAAATTATCAGCGAGTGGATGGAGATCTGATGGGCATCAGTCAGAGCTCGGTTTCCAGGATAGTGCATCAAGTCATTAAGGAAATTGCTCAACATTCACACCCATTCATTTATTGCCATCTGTTATTGGAGCGATAGATGGCACACAAATACCGATCAAAAGCCCTGGTGGTGAAAATGCTGAAGTATTTCGTAACAGGAAAGGATTTTTTTCATTAAATGTGCAAGCACTCACTGACATTGATGGCTGCTTTACCAATTTGGTATGCCGATGGCCAGGATCAGTTCACGACTCAACCGTGTTCTCCAATTCTCGACTATGTTCTGATTTAGAGGCAGGAAATATCAGAGGAATTCTTCTCGGCGACAATGGTTATCAGTGTCGGAGATATCTGATAACTCCCTTTCTTAATCCGAGCAGCAATAGCGAACGGCAATTTAACAAGGCTTATAGAGCATGTCGAGGAACAATCGAACGAGCTTTTGGACAATGGAAGCAGCGCTTTTGCTGCCTGCAACAAGGACTGCGTCTGCGATTAGATGTTGCCCAAGATGCGATTGTTGTGTGTGCATGTCTTCACAACCTTGCAAAGAGGACAAATACCTTCAGTGAATTTGATGAGGATGAGACTTCTGAAGTCAATGTTGAAAACGATGTAAATTTTTCAGAGACGATCACTGCAGGTGGTAGAGCTGTACGCAACAATATTGTTGCACAATATTTTTAATTTTTGGCAATTGAAGGATATCAGCTTTATAAAATGTTGGGTATTACGAAATTGAATCAAGATCTCTGCTTTAGAAAAGAAACAGGAGAAAGAAGCAGGAATTTAAAAGTCGTGTATGCTAGGCATTTATCTATATTTTCACTCAAAACAAAATACAAAGCAGCAGAAAAAAATCTTATACTATGTGAAATTCATTCAGTGTCTCATACGCTTCACTAATTATGCTCAAGTTCTTCTGAGAAACTTCATCCTTTATCAGAGCCAGTTGATGATCCTTGATTTCCAGTTCTTTTCTTTAGCTCGAGATCTTTTTCAAGACACTTCTTTCGCAAGCTATCTTCTTCCTCTTGTAATTCCATCTTCCTCTTCAACTTTCTAATCTTCAATCGATAAAATTGGACAAATTCGTCGGTTGCGAGATCCTTCTTATTCACACATGGCTTTTTAGAAGTCGACTGAAATTCTTCATCAACTGTTTCTGAAGAGAAGTCTGATGAATCCTCAGCGTGGGCTTCATTCGACAAAATCGGCACTGCTGTTGAGGATTCTGCAGGTCTCGCATCACTGTCGTTGCTGTTGGGCAGTGGCTCTATCTGACTCGGAACCATTGCAACTACTCGCTGGTCAAGTTCAGACAGAAGTTGCACTGACGTTGCACCACCACCAGTTTGAAACTGGCTCCTTCTTTCTGCTGCAGCTCTCTTCTTTGTACATTTCTTGGTATTGTTCCAGCATTGCTTCAATTGAGATCCAGTTCTTCTTCGGTGCGGGAACTCATTGCTGAACTCAACCGCCACTCTATCCCAACACTCATCTTTCTGCTTCGTTGTTGTTTGATCCGTCTTTTTGTTCTCCAACACATTCTGATGCTTTGCAACCAAACCAAGTAACACATCCTTCTCCTCCAAAGTAAAGTTTTCGCTGCGCCTTTTCATCATTGCAATCAAGAAACTTGAATGTCACTGAAACTGATGCTTTCTGTACACAAACACAGAAGAAGTAGGTCAGTGATCGCAACAAAATCAATTCTATGACGACATCATGACGTTTTCTGCGTCATTTGCATCATAGTTATGTCGTTACAAAGATAACCTCTCCTTTGACTCGAGTTAGGTAACCTGAAGGCACTGGATACCGATTGCTGGTTAACTTCATTCGCTGGTCAGCTAACCTAAGGTTTAGTAACTCTCGACTTAACCTCGGGTTATCGCACAGGATTCCACCCTTAAAGTTGTGAAACGAGTCAGCCGGTTGTTCCAGAGATCGCTCGCTAAACCTGCTCATTGAGTGCGTACATTAAACTTTTCAAAGAGGCCTCACTAATCTTGTTCCAAAGACCCGCTCATTAACAGACCTCATCATAAAACAAGGCTGCATAAAGAAGAATGCGATTGACCTACATTCGTGCGTCATGTTTGCGTCAGAAATGACCGAATGCTTGGCAGGCCAATCATAATGCGATGATGATCCAAAATTACGTTCATGTGCATCAATTCATCACCTCTGTCCATAGAAATTGATAACAATAAAACCTCTAGAATGGAAATGAAGCTTCATGCAATACACAATAGTGGCACAAAAATCGCACGCATTTTCACTTAGAAACACTTGTCAACGGCTTTTTTATTGGGTTAGAATCAGTCACATGTGCAATTCTAAGATTTTCATTGGTGGTCCATGCCCCAACTTAGTTCCCCCGGATGTGCCGCGACCTTGAGTCAATTTCCATTCTAGTCAAATTTAGATAAACAATCTATTTCTATGCCTCTGTCAGTTATTGTGACAGCATGGAATCTAAAGGAGCGAAACGATCGCCGCGATTTACCGAAGCAAAGCTTCATGCTTTAGATGGCTGCATCTTAAAAGGTGGAATATCCTTTGCTCAAACATCAACACTGATAGTATGAATTATGAGAAGCAAAAGGCGTGGTTGGATATAGAGAAGGAAGAGGTCAAATATCTCAATGGATGAACGAGAAGCACTCGAACGTCTCCGCTGCAACGAAAATATCGTAATACTGCCAGCAGACAAAGGCAACTCAACTGTCGTAATGGACAAAGAACATTATATTGCCAAGCTCCGCTCCTTGATAGTCGACGGACCTTATGAGAAATGCAAATCTGATCCAAGTAGCAGATTTCGACGCTCTCTTCATAAAGAGCTCTCTGGTGCTGTGAATGATGGTAGAATGACCAGATTCGAACTTCTTCGTCTGTGCCCAACGCACTTTCAAATCCCTCACATTTACGGACTTCCAAAATTGCACAAGGAAGGTGTTCCCCTTCGTCCTATTGTCAGTATGGCTGGTAGTTTATGGGCTCCCATATCAAGATTTCTTGCAAATATTATGGCTCCGTTCATGAAGGGGCATGATTCTGAAGTGGTGAACTCTACCCATCTGGTTCAAAAGCTGCAGCAATACATTTGGTGGCGGTCACACAAGCCAGAGACAGACGAATATCTATGTCAATCTATATCGCTTGCTACCATTGCATACAACGGCTGGGATAGAACAATATCCACTCTAGACTAACCCACAGGCAAACAAATCTATCTCTGTGGGTTGGCGGTCTATTGCTGGTTTTATGGTAACTTAAAATAAGTCGCCTTACGTCAAGAATCTGTAGCTGTTGAAGTGTGCATCAATATTTTGGGAAAATTATATGCGTGCTAGCATCCGGCGCAGTGACAAAGCAATCAGAAGTTTGGTACGTAAAGTGAATATACCTGTCTCTCGGCAGGCTAAATATCTGATGACATGAAATTAGTTTTCGAGCTATACTAACATGCAGAAATTGATAAATTGAAGGAGCAACAGAAGTTGGCATACATCTGGTTGCAAAGCTCGGTTCTGCGGTTTTGCGAGGCAGGGTTACCTCAGGCAAACTATCAGGCAGGGATGTGATTCCTTCGGCTTCGCCCCCTTTGCCTACTTAGTACTGAAAAGGTGTTGTGTAGAACAAAAATCGTTTTTGTTACAATCCATGAAGCTGCATCGGCATAGTACTAATTTTAATCGGCGTCTCCATAGCTTTCACCGGCGCCCTCTTACTTCGACGGTGCACTCGCAGCTTTTATCAGCACTAATTGGCTTCTACCGGCACCCCCTTCGCTTTCATCGGCGCTCCCCTGACTTCTACTGGTGCCCCCTTTGCTGTCACCAGCTCCCCTTTACTTATCATCGACGCCCCTTTGGCTTCTACTGTCAACCCATTGTTTTCACCATCCCCCCCTTTGCTGTCACCGGCACCCCCTTCGCTTTCATCGGCGCTCCCCTGACTTCTACTGGTGCCCCCTTTGCTGTCACCAGCTCCCCTTTACTTATCATCGACGCCCCTTTGGCTTCTACTGTCAACCCATTGTTTTCACCAGCCCCCCCCCCTTTGCTGTCACCGGCGACCTCGTTGCTTTCATCGGCTACACACTAGCTTCCATTCCGCCCTGTGAGCCATCACCGATGCCCCTGCGCTCCCTGGCCTTTCATCCTCATCTTCCATGCCCTCTAGGTTTCACCGGCTCTCCTTAAACTTTCATCGCCGCCCTCTTGGCTTCTGCTGGCGCCCCTTTGCTTTCAACGGCGCCCCCTTGTCTGCTACTGGCGCCCCCTTGGTCCTGTCGGCTCCCCAACTTCACTCCAACTGTATCAGGGCTATGTGTCCACTGTCAGGTCATCTTCTCAGGGAGGAAAACAAGCGTTGGAGAGAGAGTTGACTTGAAATCTAATAGGCGCTACATGCACTTATCGATGCTGTGATAGCATCACCCAGTCAGTTGACTTATATCCTTAGCACTCTGTGGGAATAGTGCAGAGTAGTTAACTTTCATCCGATCGACTGACTTGAACGTATCGAAGATAGCAAAAGTTTTCCCAGTAAAAAGTCGATTTTGTTAAACCATAATTTTGAAGCTCATAGCAGCATTATCCAGCAGGGAGGAGCAGTCACATATTTTTTCTAAGTAATTTTGCCACCTGATATTGACTTTCGACATTTACGTCAAATAGTTTAAATGAAAATCATCATCCTCTAGGAATATCAGTTAACAACATAAAATAAACAAAGATTAGGCCTCTACTATACAAAATAACAAATATGATATACATGCGAAACCGAAATAGGTATGAAGGACGCAGTGCTGCCGGCAATGGATCGTGGCAGATCGAACAGAGTTGGCAAATTCGCAGATTGCCAATTTTGTCAAGTCCCACTAGTAATTTCATAAGCCGTGCGATTCCAAAAATATTTTGCCGTCATTTCGAGATTTCGGAATGAAAGTTTAAATACAACCAGACATAATATTTTACTCAAAATTTCGTAATAGTCCGGCAGCCAGAACGAGTTTCTGCAGGGAACGAGACCGAAAATGAGACTTTCAGAGAATGATGTACACCTCATAGTCCGGCAGTCAGCACGAGTTTCTGCAGGGAACGAGGCCGACAATGAGACTTTCACAGAATGATGTACACCTCATATTCCGGCAGTCAGAACGAGTTTCTGCAGGGAACGAGACCGAAAATGAGACTTTCAGAGAATGATGTACACCTCATAGTCCGGCAGTCAGCACGAGTTTCTGCAGGGAACGAGGCCGACAATGAGACTTTCACAGAATGATGTACACCTCATATTCCGGCAGTCAGAACGAGTTTCTGCAGGGAACGAGGCCGACAATGAGACTTTCACAGAATGATGTACACCTCATATTCCAGCAGCCAGAACGAGTTTCTGAAGGGAACGAGGCCGACAATGAGACTTTCACAGAATGATGTAGGCCCTACACCTCATAGTCCGGCAGCCAACACGAATTTGTGCAGGGAATGAGACCGAAAATGAGACTTTCACAGAATGATGTGCACCTCATAGTCCGGCAGTCAGAACGAGTTTCTGCAGGGAACGAGGCCGAAAATGAGATTTTCACAGAATGATGTACACCTCATATTCCGGCAGCCAGAACGAGTTTCTGCAGGGAACGAGGCCGACAATGAGACCTTCACAAAATGATGTACGTCCGATGCTTACTACGTTTCTGCACGTCTGCCTAGTGCTAGTTAGTTCATCTTCTTGTCAGACAGGATCAAAGAGACACTGATTGAACTTTTCGGCAAATATGCAATTTTCTGTGTTTTCTCTTATCAACTGAAAAGTACAAAGCACGGAACCATAATTTTTGACATGGAATATCTTGAGGTATGCGAAAATGTGGTTCAATGTGGATAAAGTGGAATTGGTGGTTGCCGGTAGTAGGAAACTTGTCAAATCTGAGAGTGTAGCTTTAATTGCTACAAACGTTCATGGAAATGATAAGAGACTTAATCATTATTGCTTTAGACTGATTTCTTTTCAATTGATAAGAGAAAACGTAGAAAATTTGATTTTAGCCAAAACTGCCATCTTCGACCCATTGGAATGTGTTTTTCTTCGATCCAACTAGAACTCGGCAGACGTGGAGATTCGTAGCAGGCATAGGGTGTACATCATTCTGTGAAAGTCTCATTGTCGGCCTCGTTCCCTGCACAAACTCGCTCTGGCTGCCGGAATATGAGGTGTACATCATTCTGTGAAAGTCTCATTGTCGGCCTCGTTCCCTGCAGAAACTCGTTCTGGCTGCCGGACTATGAGGTGCACATCATTCTGTGAAAGTCTCATTTTCGGCCTCGTTCCCTGCAGAAACTCGTGCTGGCTGCCGGACTATGAGGTGTACATCATTCTGTGAAAGTCTCATTGTCGGCCTCGTTCCCTGCACAAACTCGTGCTGGCTGCCGGACTATGAGGTGCACATCATTCTGTGAAAGTCTCATTCTCGGCCTCGTTCCCTGCAGAAACTCGCTCTGACTGCCGGACTATAACGAAATTTTGGCATCTCCAGTTTTTTTTGATAATCCAGAATGAACGATCTTTAGTCTGTTTGAGTTTCGTGAATCCATCTGTAGCAACCAATGGTAACACCTTGAGTCAAAATATTGTGTATTATTGCATTCTACATAATTTTCATTTCGCGATCTTGCAATGAAGGCGAAGCATTTTGTAAAATGTCAACTGGTGCTGTCATGATCCGGTCCACGACGTACTACAACGAGAATAAATAAAAAATGTTTAAAACTTTATATATAGTTTGTATGCAGTACGATGAAAAATACATGCATAGCAGGAATATATAATTTGAAGTAGGCCTATTGTACTGTTGGCACTTTCAGTCTCCTACGATGGAGCTTTGGTTAGTTAAGAACTTTTACTTTCTTTTATAGACAATTGTGTTGTATCCTTATCTGTGGATTTCAGATGATAGTGAAAGACCAAAAATATTCATTTCATACGAATGGAGCATCCAGAGAACGGTTATAAACTTGCGTACTAGCCTTGAAGAAAGAGGATTTCAATGTTGGATGGATACAGAAAGAATGGGTGGTGGACAGGAGCTCTATAGTGAGATAACACAAGGCGTACAGGGGTGTGTCGTGTTCATTGCTTGCTTTACTCCTGGCTATACAAAGTCCAGAAACTGTTATCGAGAGGTAGGTCAAAAGCAAGGGCATGGAAAAGATTTTCAGAGACAGTTGATTTATTTTCTTTAACTTTTTGGCGGTGAAGGCACAAAAATATTGTTTCTTGAGATATCAGATCTATACAGACGTACGCTCATGTTGGACTAGGGTATAATCCCGTCACTATTTCGGAGCCGGCTCTGCCAAAATATCAGGAGAAATGGCACCGAATAGTCTTTTGCCAGATTACAACTTCAAAACCAATTTCAAGACATAAAAATATTAAACGTTTTCTTGTTTGAGCGCTTATTTACTTACTTCGCTTTTATGTTTTAGTTATCTTTTTGCATGCAACATAAAGTCTTTCTTAAGAGAGAATTAATATTGGTTTTTATCCTAAAGTAGTCATGTCTATTGATTGCATTACAATTACTAAATATAAGGAAAAGAAATAAGTCATGGTATATTCTTTAAAACCACCTTGGTCAGGTATATTCAGAAAAATGCATTTTTTGCATATTTGCGAAATTTGTAAGGTTGGTCACAGCGAATAAATTCTCACGACATTTGTTGGTGTGCCGACCCAATCACGAATCTGAAGCAAAATACTGGCTTTCTTCACCTTGCCATGCGCCATTCCACCCATCAGCACGCTAGAAACACACTCTTACAACACCGTGCATTACAGTTCTTGTGCTAATCACGTGACTCCTCCATATTTCGACAAAACCTGCTA
Organism: Prostheceraeus crozeri; assembly: GCA_907163375.1. Lineage (NCBI taxonomy): Eukaryota > Metazoa > Platyhelminthes > Polycladida > Euryleptidae > Prostheceraeus > Prostheceraeus crozeri. The sequence continues at coordinate 42,668 of CAJQUW010003114.1, read as the reverse complement.
ACGCTCTGGCGCGACCGCACAGAAACACTGTTAGGCTAAGAAATGTCTAGCAATGTCACTCACCCATTGAAATTTGCTTGTCACTAACCAACTCACTATATAACACCGTTTCTGTGAGGTGACCCCTGAATGCTATGCCTGGCCATGCCAATGCGCTGACGAATTTCATAGCACATCCCTCGCAATTTGTCGTGATTCCAAGATAAGTGAACTTGTGGACTGCTTCGATTGCACTGTTGGTCGAAAGCTCTGATTTTTTTACTTGTCTCCACTATCACTAATCCCGTCGTTGTATCGGTGTTGATCTTACGGCCATATCTTCCTGCATCTGAAGAAACGAAGTTGAGGCTATTCTCCTGTTCGCACCAACTTTCATCCGAAAGTGTTATATCATCGGCAAGGCTTGGGTTGTTGATAGGCCGTCCCTGAATTGACACCCTCAGCTCACTGTTGTAGCACAAAGCAAAATAACTGGTCACAGGGGATCGTCCTGTCTGGAATCCTTTTCTGAACGAGTCACCAGTTTCATTTCCGAGTCTAACTGCAGTCTTGGCGCTGTAATACATGCTCTTCAAAATGTGGATGATCTTAGCATCCACTCCGCATGATTTCAGTACTGCCCACATGGCATCTTGTCGAATGTTGCCGAAAGCCTTGGAGAAATCGATGAAGCAGACCATCATCAGCAGGATCTGATGCACAGTACTACTGTCTCTATGGTAGCCTGCTTGTTCTTTTACCAAGAATGGCTCGACAGAAGTTTTCAGACGCTGTAAGATGATCAGCAAGACCACTTTGCACATGTGGTTTATCAGAGGTAGGTGTAGTAGTTGCTGCAGATGCTTTGATCTCCTTTCCTTGTTCCATTCATGAGGAACTTTCTCTTCAGACTATGCTTGACTGCATAAACATAGAAAAATAGACCAATCTGCCAGAAGTAAGTTTATTTTCCGCCATTCATGTATTAGCTTGACTGCATGAAATGAGCAGCTCTTCTGCCAATTCTACTCCACCTGCATGTATCTTTCCTCTGATGCCATCTGTGAGCCTTGTGTGGCTTTGTTCTCTTGGTCGCTGTTTCGCCTTCACACCCGAGTATTTCGCCATTTCTGTCGTCGTCTTGGAGTGTTCAAGTCTTCAAGTTCCGTCACTCCTGCGTTGTCATAATCAAACATCTACGCATACAGGTATCGGCAGTACTCAGTGCATCTCTCCTCTTCGGATGTCTGGAACAGGTGTCTATCGTGCGATCTTTAGCAAATCGTTGCTTCGGTTCCTATTTTGTATTGGTATCTCTGATCAGCAGGTATGCTTGGCATGTCTCTGCTTCTGCACACTCTGCTCTATCAATCGTTATTTCTCCTGCAGCCATATTTCATATCGGCTCGTACCGCCTTTCGATATTAATTGCACTCACTCCTGTATATTTTCATGTTCTCTTCAGCCTGTAGTGTTCTGTTTCGACTTAGCTTTTCATCCGTAAATAGGAGTGTCCTCTTAGTGATTCCTCTCTGTCGGTAGACTCCCTGTCATTGCCTTCCTGATTGCCGAATACTGTCCGGCTGTTCTTTCTTCCGTTAGTTTAATCAAACCAAATTTTTGGGTTTGAATATAAATTTCATTGATTCGTCACTTTGAAAGTTTATTAAAGTACACTGTTAGACAAAGTGGTCCGTATTAAGGGTACCCTTTTGGGTCCGTATAACAAGGGTCCTAAATTCATCACACATTTTCTGAATTGCATATTCTTTGTAAGCTAGAAATATGCAGCTATTATCCTCATTGGCAAATGTTATATAAATCGACAAATCAACCGAGGAATTGTAGGACAAATTGTCCTCTTGGTAAAGTGGTGGAAAGTGAAGAATGAGGTTAGTACGGTATGGGAAGGCATCTGAAGGTAAGTAGCAAACGTAGGACCATCTTCCCGCCCCATAAATCTTTAAATCACCTTATCCTGTAAGTCACTATATGGAACTCTTTAGACCTTCAAAATGGACTACATAGTAATACGGAGCCTTTCTAAATACGGACCATATGGTTGTCATTGACTCTCCGGACCTATGGATGCAGACCTTTCGTGCCTTAAATACATACCATTTTGCGTATCAACAGTGTATGAATATGATGCCCAACCTACAGGATTCGAGGCAAAATAGCGATCTATGAAGATGTCCCATCCAATAGGCCTTTATTAAGCAGATTCAACAGGCCTAGGTCTACTTCATTACTAGCAGGAATATTGCAATGTGCTGACAGTAACATTATGCCAATCAGCGCGCTATCTATAGCGGCTTTTCGAGTCGCAAATCCAGAAGAAAGTACCGAATTGCGTACTTCTTTCGTACTCAATTAGAGACATTTAGAATGAAAGTCTTTTGGTGTCACCTTATTTAGCTAAACTTCTTCACCTGTAAAAGTTCTTGCCGATATGGAAAGCTATGTATTTGCTAGCTAGCATCATAGGCTGCGCTTGTTGCTTTTATCTTGAATTAAAGTCAAAAGTTGTTTATTTCCAAATATTCCAATTACTGAAAATAAGTGATGATTTTTATCATAGTTTATTCTTGGGAAGTATTATTTGCACATCAGAGTGATAATCGGTAATCGACCGATTATTTGCCGATTAGAGGATTTTTGCTGATTTTCATTCAAATTTGGTGACTGATCGAAAGACAAGATTTCAAATATTTAGATAAACGCAGTCCACATACACATTATGTATTGAACTATATGCTAATCTAAATTCAAATAACTTCTTTTTATCATTCCAATGATTCATTTTCCGACAACTGAATTCTCCCACAGACTAGATTTTCACAATGATTATGAATGCTAGTAAAAGAGTTATTCTCGCATATTATCATGTATAAGTACGTCGTCGAACCTGGGTAGATGAACCCAGAATGGGATTTCGGACCGGCCCGTCAGCCAATTCTTTGAAGGCCCGAATTCTTTGTTCCCGTTGCAGATTTGATTTTTAGGCCGAGGCCCGTCTGATTTGAAATTAGTAGCCATTTGAATATAGGCGCAAATTATGATTGAACAATCAATTATTATATCATGGATTATCAAGATTCACTCAAATGTCTTCTTGCTCAGAACAAAGGCATATGAGCAGTCAAAAGCTAATATACATAGCCACCAACTGAATGCAATTTTTGATGTATATCTGCATGTGAACATACTTATTTTCATATTCGTAGATGCCACGTAGAGTATTCATAATTCGAAAGACGCAAACGCGTGCCTTCCTTTCAAACCGTAATTGTGACTGACTCGCACCCGCGAAGGAAATTTCCATGTTATCAATGAATTATCTCGGCAATAAAATGCTTGGAAAATTCTGTCACATCTCGAAGAAATAATGATTTCAGCGCTCGCCATGATAGACATGATTAGGAACTGCACAAATTATACTCGATTACGCATCAACGCCATGCTTGTAACAGAAAGATTAAGTTCTAGAGTACGGCAAGGACAATGACCTTACGAATGAGCGACAGGTCATGTTTCTAAAAATCCAGGCCAGGGCTCGGCTTTCACTATGAGGGAAGCGCTGATCTCAACTATTTATGCTTTTCAAATTCTATTTAGTCCTTGGTCATGTCATGATCTCGTCTCTGGTTGACAGCGACATGCAACCATTCTCATTGCAACTGACCAGCTGCTATTGTAGCCTTGTGATTGAGAACTCACTAGTGTAACTGGAATACCTGGGTTCGAATCCCAACGCGCAATATCGGCCGATATATTGCATCATTTTCCGTAAATAGCGGATGAAATTAGCATCTATCAAAGTGGAGTCCTATGATCTAGTAAGTAATTACGAGTCACTTCAGACCGTTTCGACATAATAACAAGGGTGAGTTCTGTCCTTTTTATGTCATTATCACTAGTTAGAAAATAGATGGGTCCATCCACGCCTCTATTTTTGAAAAGCTTATGTAATCACATGAAATAAACTTCTTGCTGTTTATTTCGGTCACCAATAGTACTTTTACGAGTAACAAGTAGCTTACTAGAGTCTAATCAAAAGCAATTGATAAAAATTCAAAATTATGCAACTCTACGTAGGACTAGACTAGCATCGCAAAGCCTTTTGCATGGAACACTCAGGACCTGTTTCACCTATTATTTGGTTCACTTTACTATTATTAAGTTTCGCTAACTAAATCCGTACTTTTTGTAGAAGAAAAACGTCGATTTTAGATGAATTTAAAAGAAACAATCACCCCGCGGCTACCTTCCACCGATTAATCGGTAATCGGCCGACTATCAAAATCACTAAGGGCTACACCCTTCGTTTATTCTTATACTTGTATTACATGCCTATTTGAAATAAATTATTGAAGAGGCTGAATGTATTCAGAAAATACAGGCTTGATCTTGATCGAATTAAATGAATTTAAAACAAATAAATAATCTTATTATGAGTCATGATAAGTTCATTTTAATTGTTTTAAGTTCATTTAATTCAAAAGTAATGACCAAGGTTCATCGAAGTCAAAAGTGCCAATTCTGTAGTAAAAAATAGGCAATAATATGCCGGAAAGAGTTTCAGCCAGTTTTTGACACAAAAAGGGTGGAAAAACTGATGGTTGTTACCGGCCATCCCTGAACATGACTACAATCAAATATTCGATTACTTATCTATATGCAACTGCAGGTTAAATTAGATTTGAAAGGCCATAATGACATCAATATCATAGCAGCTGACTTCTAGTATCAAATTACCTGTGTTATCGTGTAAAATTCATTGGTAAACTGAAATTCTTTACCTCCTTTACAGATCAATTTGGCTGATAGACTAAGCAAGCGAATTATTCCTCTGATTCTAAGACCGATGGAAAGTTGGCCTCCACAGTGTGAGCCCGGAATTGGTATACCATTGATCGTTTCTGATCTCCTTTACATCAATATGTGCGGTTCAAGCGGTGATGGAGAAGTTGCGTTTACTGGCAGCAAGTTTGAGGAACTTTGCCATCAAATAAATCGATTTCTCGATCAAGAAGTCGATGCAGAAAATCTAGTAGTTGAGCAACGTAAACGACGATGTGACTTATTGTAGTTTTGTATGATTTCAACTTATAGTACAGATGGAAACAGAAAGCTGATGCCTGTCAACTGCCGGCTGGACTTTTGTTGCTGAGTGCCGCTCCGGCATGTCTAGCACGTCATTCATGTCATCTGTATAATAATTATTTACACGAAATTGGTAAAGCGTCACTTTACAATACGAGGTAAACTTTCTATGACGAGAGAGCGCAGCGATCGAGTCATAGAAAGTTTACGAGTATTGTAAAAAGCTTACCAATGAGTGTATGTGATTTTATCCTATGCAGTTATATGCATTTCTATGATTACAGAATTTGAAATTTGATGAATTGAATTGAATTGAATTGAATGAAAATTGATGCATTTCTATGATTACAGAATTTGAAATTTGATTCTACAATCATTAGGATACTATCCTCCACGATCTATACTAATTCTGTACAGAATCGTTCCTCAAAATGAAGCGATCGGCCAGCGAAATAATGGAAAATTTGACTCCAGCCAAGAGCAGAAAACGTTACAACGATGCTTGGAATGCATTACTAGAATTTACTAAGAAGCAAGATCGACTAACCAAAGATGACTGTATTGAATACTTCGATTACCTGCGAAATGAAAAGAAACAAGCACCAAGCAGCTTATGGACATACTATTCGATGATCAATAACAAGTACCAAGCTATTTATGGCGAAAAACTCCAGAAATTTCCTCGAATAACATTACTTCTGAAATCTTATGAAAGTGGTTATCAACGAAAAACTTCAAGATTCTTCAAGAAAGAAGAAATTGATCAGTACTTGACAAATGCACCGGATGAAGGGAAAACATTTATATTAAGGCTGCTCTCGTTGTTGGATATTACGGTGGATTACGATGCGCAGATCTTACAAACATTTTGCGCGAGGACTGCGAATTTAATGAAACCACCGGAATGTGGATTACCTATACAGTGAGTAAACAAAAAGGAGAGGTGATAAAGAATAAATTTAACATTCCTCAAGATTACTGCAGATTCATTGAAATTTATGACAATGAACTGAGTAGATGTGGAGTAGGAAATGGAAGAATGTTCAAGACATACCGTGAAAGAAAGGACAGCTCATGGTACTTTACCAAGCAGTCAATGGGCATACATACTTTGCGGAAAATCAGCTTCTATGAAGCTGAATATCTACAACTTCCTGAACCGGAAAAGTACACTGGCCATTGCTTACGCCGTTCTGCAGCGAATAAACTGGCAGAAGAAAATACTTCCTCAGTGGCTATGAAGCAACACTTCAATTGGAAATCGGAAAATACAGCGATGAAATACCTAGAGAACTCAAATGCTGCCAAACTTGAGATGTCAAAAAGGATGGGAAACGGGGTCACTACTACGGAAGAAAAGACTTCCAATGTTTATAATTTGTCAAATTGTAGCAATGTCGTCATTATCTTATGATGTTATAAGACTAATTTGTCTTAATTGCTTTTTCTAGTATTTCATACTTGTTATCAAAGCATTCAATAAAAATGATTTTCATCTACTCCAAAGTTGTAAATTGTAAAGTTGTCCATGCACTGTAAAGTAGAACTTTACAGATGACATCTATGAATAGTAAAGTGAAGAAATCTATGCATGCATAGAATAAAATGATTTTTCGTTGTTCATCACTTTCTGTCAACTACCAATAGAACTGTTCGATTAGTTGTATTGTAGATTTCTATGACGTCATGTGAGCAATGTTAATTTGACATCCTACATCATTGTTGTAGAATTAAGTGTCCAGCAATGAGATTGTATCTAACCTAGAAATTGTCTTCCCATCACTTTTAATGCATGATTTTGCAAGGCTTTCTATGCCCACAGGTTAATAAGTTCCACGAAGCAGGTAATTAATTATTTTCTTGATTGGAAATTATTAACCTGGTGCAGACTTCTATGGAAAAAGTCATCCATTATAACAGATAATGCATAGATTTCTTCGGTCATTATTTGTCATAATAAACTCGAGCCTTCGGCTTTAATTATATAATAGGCTACAATCAATTTAATTATAGCAAATAATTACCTCAAATGTATGCCTTATCTATTACTTAACATTAGAAATCAGTGATATTTGATGTTTGCCGTCCAGCAATGGAGGTCATTTCACTAAATCTCATAGCATTAGTTCAGAGTACATGTGTACTAAAGTACACAAGTACTCTGGTATAGTGCTAACTGATATAATAAACTATAGATACGCAATGTACACAAATAATACAAATTTCTCTTCACAGCAGAGAAATGCAGAGTAGCATCAAATAAGTTCTACAGTATAGGCCATAGGTGGCAAACATTGAATAGTAAATACACTCAATAATTCAGTAATTAAGAGATGCACTAAATAAAGTGGGGAAAACTATTAGCATGACAAATGTTCACATTCACAGTCTCTGATGGTGTCAATAAGATCATACTGATGCACGCCGTGTCAGTTTAGATGCGAATACATCAAGAAAGTTATATATTTTTATTAGGATCGCAAAACCTGTGGATGATTTCTTTCAACGTCCTAAAGGTCTGAAGAAAAGTAATGCTCTGATGCGCTATCCCTACATTTAAACTCACTTAATTTGTTAAGACATCATACTCTTACATCTCATTACTTTTGAAATACTTGCTTGTATTTTCCCACGATTGCCAATATTGGGAAACTTTTCATTCAAACAAACGCATGTTATTATAATTATATTATTATAAAGCAACCAATTGACGAAGTTACAATTTGCCAAGTAATATTTTCATTATGATCGCAAAACCTGTGGATTAGCACACCGCTCTGGCCGTTCTCAAGGTACCCAATGCCTGCATTCCTTTCTTGGCTAAAGATACCTGCAATTTCGCCGAGTTGAATCAGTTGTCAAAAAGAACTTTGTAATTGCAGATGCTGAACCAATCTCAGTACAACACTACCCGATTTTCCGACTTCCTTGTCATAGTCAGCATTGAGATTTCGCTCTCCATATACTTCAATCCCGTGAATAAGACCACATCTGAAGTCAAAGGACCAGACTGACCAGCTGAAGCACCAGCATCTATCTCAGACTGTTTCATGGAGCCCAGTATCTTGGCTGAAAAATGAATTTGCATCAGAAAATGACTTGTTGATTTATCATCAGGTTGTCCTATGCCTACCTCTCTTTTTTCGTCTGATCCCAAGTAAAAAATGACGTTTTTTCAACGGTTGAAATCATCGTTGAAAACTAACCAAAAATCAACTTGGTGTGACAAACGTTGAAAAAACGTTGAATAAACGTTGCTGATGAACGTACGGTTGAAATCATCGTTGAAAAATAACCAAAATTCAACTTGGTGTCAAAAGCTTTGAAAAAACGTCGAATAAACGTTGATTAAACATTTTAATTGTTTCTGCGGATATAAGCCCTAGATGACCGTTTTTGGATAAAACATGGATAATGCATGCACCAATGGATAAACCCTATCAAGACGTATCGTTAGGCTACATATTAAGTAAAATGGTCTTTCTTTGGAATAAGAATGGCTATACGCTACTAATAATATTTAACACTGTGAAGAGTGGGAAATGTATGTATAATTTGCTCTAAATTATAATTTGGAATTGTACATGGTTAAAACATCGATCATCCATGTAAGTGGATAAAATATAACTAAAAGAGCGTTTCATTGTCCATTTGAAGAGTTGTCCATTTGAATTAGATACCGACTTTAATAATATTGATGCTGTAAGAAGTGACATACATGCATTTAAATAACTCAAAGAATCGCTCATGGATACAACATTGACATATGAAACATGCGTATATACTATTATTTCGAGTATTTTATATACATGTGCTCTTTTTATTTGATGAAATTTTGTAGACCTACAGAAAAAAATGATGAAGTCACCCGAATATCTACTTTATGCCTGTATAAAATAGATATTCGGGTGACTTCATCATCTCCTTCTCTCTTTCTCACTCACTCTGTCCCCTTTTCTTCTTCCTCTCATTTTTCATCATCGTTCACACTCACTACATGTGTACTGTATAGCTATTATAGCAACAACATCAATCAACACTGACGAACGAATCAGGTCAACAATTACACATGACATACATACGTATATTCTCAAAGGGAGCCTAAGCAATTCTACTGGCACACATTTTACCTTCTCAAATCGAATATCTGTCAATTGAAATCTATAAGCTCCACGTATACCGTACCCATGCATCAGCATGTCGATTTTGATCGATTTGCTCGTGTGTTCGCCAAATTGCTTGGCTAATATTTTGCAAAAATTTTGATATTAAATCAGTGTGTAACTGGACTAACAAATGCATAAGCATCCAGCTCCATCTGCGTAATCGTATTTCGCTTCTATAACTTTCCGTCACTTAAGGAAATTCGATCGCCACGCGCACGCAGCTGAGAGAGTTCAGTCACATTGTTGGCAGCCTGTGATGGCCGTGGCCGCATCTGCGTGCAGATTGAGAAGTAGTGGTCGATAATATTCTCCCGCTGCCAATTGTTGATGCCTGTGACTCATAGTCCCTGCTTATAATTATTGTCCGCCCAGACGTGAAACAGTAAGCTGCGCAAGTCAGGCGCAGTAGCTTGTGCACTCTTCGCGCTCGTGGTTTATTTGACCCGTGTTTACGTGTGCTGCTTGCTATTACAAAAGTCAGCGCATCAAGAGGATATTTCTACTTACACACCGTTATTTAGTCGGTTTTGTGATCGTCCACGTTTTTCATCATCTTACTTCGTTAATATCATGCACAATACATGGAGCACAATCTACTTACGACTACCTCAATGACCTGCAATGTGTCCAGTTATATGGATTTACCATCAATTCTCTTTCAATTATCAACAAATCGAAAATGAAGAGCGCTCGTATGTAGTCAGTGAGTTCTTCTACTCACTGAAGCCATCAAGTTCCTTTGATTCATGTATCAGAATTATTGAATTAAAAAAGCATCTATTGGATCAGACTACAGAAAAAGGGTAAGTTTCTAAATGTTTTCAGATTTAGCTTGTCAATTTTGTTTCAGCATTTAACTGCAAGTCTAGGTACATGTATTTGGAAATCCCAAAAACAAAATCGAAGGAGAGATTTGGGCATGGATTTGGGTTCATTGATCATGAACGTATAGACCTTTCTATTAGTGATTACTGTTATATCTGCTCTTACTTTTACAAATGATAAAAAGATATAAGCGTCATACTTCACATAATTTACTGGTAACAACAAAATATCTCAATTACTCTTAGCTGTGTAGCAGACTTATCACAAGGAGTCCTACCAATACTTTGAATTTATTTGTGTGATGAAAAAAAAATGATGTCACATGCTCAAGGCTTATTTACTTCGAATTCAATATGTGAAATTGAGTTGTGCATGTTTATCAGTTTTCAAGTCGACGTTTCTCGTTGAAAAATTGATAAAAAGTTGATTGTGTCGTGAAAAGAATTATAATTAAATGGAATTATGTTGAAATGATATTATATTATTTTTAAATCCATAATTTCTGATTGCTTGTATTTAAAATAGCACAAACATCGAGGCATGTTGAGACAGAGTAGTTGCATGCTAAAAATTTGAGAAACTATGAGCATGAAAGAATTTGATTAGCGCAATAAAGCCCATTGTAATTTAGCACTTCAATAATTAGATGTGTATCAGGCTATAGGGCCTAGGCCTACTTATGCTATAGCATTAATATTTGGATGACAAATAATTGAAAAATTTTTTGAAACAGTTTAACATGCGGCAAGACCTAAAAATTCTATTTCAGGACCGTAAAAAGTTAAGGTGGATAATGTTTTTATCAATTTCGACAATTATTATTGCTATTCGATTTCTGCTTAAGTGTATAATTTTTCTATCGTTTCTTAAAGATGCATCCATCAAGGAAACATGTTTAAATAGGTCATTATTTCCATTTTAATTTCTATTGAATTGAAAACCTGTAGCTATCGCCTGTGGTAATTACTTATTTCAGAATTGCCACATTTAAAAAAATACCATCAATTTGATATTTCGAGTCGTTTAAGAAAAATAATCAAGCACACTAAAGGTATATATGCTACACCACGAACTACACGTTGTATACGGCTACATGCACACCGTATAATTATGCGCACAAGACTAGTTTTGTGTTAAAGCCCTACAATGGGTTTAGTTGTGCAATTTAATCAATAATTCTTCATGCTTTACGACAAGTATAAAACAATCAAAATGCAAACTCATTGCTACTCTTTCATCTGAATTTGTGTTGACTTACTACACATTATGCTTCGCACTTTTCAATATTATTGTAGGCCTAGGTATTGTGGTCACATGTTTGCTGTATGCCCATATGTCACCATGAATTACTTGAAGAGATGTCATATAAATAGTAGAGACAAGAGGATATTATGTGTGTATGTGTTTGTAGATCGTGTTTTTAAACAAACTGTTTGGATATCAAAATGAATTTTACATGTATCAATTTTATAATAAAAATTCAAGCGCTCCTGAATATTTTCATCGCATGAATTGTTGAAAAAACGGTCGGCAATAGGCTACATACTCCGTTTTTATTTGCAGATCACATTTTTCTAAAAAAAGTTACTTGAATATCAGAATGAAATTGATAAATACTACGAGTATTGATTAGAAAATTGTTAATAAATTGATAATAATCACAATTTGTCCACTCCTGAATTTCTTCATTTGCTATCAAAATTCCAGTGAATATCGCATGCCACATTGTCGAAGATTAAATGATCCAAAAGCAATTTTCTTAATTATCTTTACTATAACGCCTAATGTTACTATAAATGATTTCTTTTTTAAACTTTGAGTAGGCCTACCCATGGAATGTAAATTGAGGGTAGTTAAGTTTGATAATTCTGCTCTGCACATCAGCACAAAAGTAGTCTTCATTTTACAGGTGTTGATTGCTGAGGCTGTGCAAACTCGTCTTATCTGTGCATCGATGACTCAAGACCTGACCTACGTTCGGCTGCTTTTCTGTCTTGTTATTTGAGCTAATTAGCCCCGAAAGCTACTGGAATTTTATTTACCCATAAGTCTCTCATACTCGCAACGTCCAAGTGATCATCAGATTCGGACAACCGCCTTGTGATCCAACCAAAGATGCTTTTGAGTTACCTCGCATCATCGCCTCAAATTTCATTTGAGTAGTGAATGTTTCTCTGTTGAATTGTAACAGAGAAAATGGTATCACCTCTATTCTTTAAAATGCGACTGATAGCGGCGCGACTGTGTTCGACTCGAAATGACAGTGTTCCAGATGACGTGAAATACGCATTCGGGCTGTGGGCATGTTTTCTGTTTGGAAGGATTTTCAAATGAAGGATGTGATCAAATCCGGATAGAGAAATTTCCCATATATGTTGATAAAAGTGATTTTCATCAAGATTATTTGTATCTGATCGTTCGATGTGTGCTACTATATAAACGTCATCTTGTATGGTGGTAAAGCTTTCTTCATTTGCTAAATTCTTAAGCGGATGAAAAATTGTGTTTTTGAAAGATGTCCATCCCTTCTGCTGTTTACTTGGGAGAGAAGGGCTCAGTTTTTGTAATCTCGATGTTATCCTACAAAGTAAAATTTTATTAGGAATATTTTACCAAATGTGTAGGCCTAACCACTGTTTTACTGCGAGGTTGCTATTGTACGGAAAGACGATCATGTTTGAAATTTGAATAAAGAACACTTACTTCAGTTTAAAGCGCTATATTCTGTAGGCCCTATAGCTTAAAAAGAAGCGCATCGTGTCATAATGTATTTGTTTTAATCAGAAGAAAACTCCATAAGCTGAATGATTGTTCAATCGTTTTTTATTCAAATTTCAAATATCTAACTATATTACTCAATAAACTATGATGGCACCCTTGCGGTCGACAAAGCTCCATCAAGAAAAATCTAAAGAATATTTCAGAGTAGCATCTTCCGAATAATCGTTTGCGCTGCCATTTTATATAGGTTTGTTATCAGGGATCGCAATTTTCCGTTTTTTACGAAATTAAACTAATTTAGGCTAAATATTTCAAATTTACGCATTCAAACCCTGGTTTTTCCCGATTTTCCGTTTTATGTAGCTCACATTGTTTCATTTTCGTTTTAAGTCACATAATCGTCATATAAGCAATGATCAGCAAAATTTAGAGCATGTAAGAGTTTATGAACCTCAAATATGAAACATTTTCTTCTACAGCTATTCTACCAATTCCCGGTCAAAATATTGCAAGATTAATTCAATTCTGCTGCAAATTACTTAATTGCATTTTTATATTCAATCACCATAATAGGTACGGATATAAGGTGATTTTATGTGTTTAATGCATGAAGCCCGATATTTTCAGCGGATGTTCCAAGTGACCCAGAAGTTTGTGATTCCAGTTTTATGTCATTTTGCTCATGTCAAATTACGTCATTGAAATGTAAATAAATATGCCTATCAACAATTGTGATATTTTCCTTACTTATATCGTTGAACGGGTAATGAGGATGTAAGGTTGAAAATCAGTTTAAAGAAGGTTTTATATTAACAGAAAGTAGTTGATAAAACGTTGATCACCCCACTTTCTTCAACGTTTTTAAGTAACGTTGAATCAACGTTATATCAGCGGCCAAAGCGTCACGATATCAACCATCCATCAACGTTGAATCAACCGTTTATCAACCAAAATCTCGTTGAACATCAACGTTTTTTCACCGTTGATTCAACGTCATCTTTTTAATTGGGATATCTGCCTGTTTTACCTGGTCAATTACATGTCACTGTACATGTTGGCCTTACTACAGCATGCATACTCTTATTATGTGCAAGCCTATATCTTCAAACATCACAGTTCTTGCTGGAAAGAAAAATGAATTAAAAATACTTACATTTTTGATGCTCTTTGCTTCGTGTCAGCATCTGTCACGCGAATGATGTGAAATCAAGCGACGAAATACGTCAGTTATTCACCTCTATAGCGCTATGTAGCGAACAGAGACTGCAGGAGAACATTCAAAATGTGTGCATCCGTTGATTGGAGCATTCAAAACATAGAAATCTCTGCATGGCTTAACTTTGAGAGTGTGACGAACGTCCTATATATAGGACTAACTCTCAAAAGCTATTCTCGTCAAATTTTCAAACATGGATGTCTTGCTATCATCGTGCATGAGTTGAACATTAACTAGCAAGCACACATGATTTTTTCCATTCAAATCTGCAGCATGTTTCTTCACCTACAGGGTGTTCTTATTTTTACTAAATCGCCGAAAACAAAATTGAAGTATCCTTCAGTAAAATAGGGCCATAGCCTGACATGTGGCAATTTTGACTATAAACACTTAAAATAGGTAGTGCATAACGGTTAGGCTGTATTATCACCTCATTCCAGTTTGTCCTGTATATAGTACTGTCGGCGGTTCAAGGTTAAATGTTTGTAAATGAAGAACATATTTTTCTATTGAAATCAGTATCAGAAAATTGAAGTTCCGAATAGTTGCGTTCTGTTCTTGTTTTTTGAATTATTGTCATAGTGTTATTTAGCTTGAGAAAAGTTGGATCGATGAAGCATGAGCTCCACGATATTTTCCATTTTTTATGCTTTAAATGTTGATTGAATATAAATATATTGTCTATTACAGAGAGAGCTTCTTCTTTATTAAGATTGATGTACCATTCAAGTTTGAATCAGCTAATTCAGATTATTCAACGTTTTTAACACTTCTTCCCTAAACCAACGTACGTTCATCATTAGCATGCCAAAGCTTTATAACTCTGGCTTTACTTTGTAAATGAACATTCATTTTTTCTTGTTATCCCGGCTAACAATCCTACGTAGCAGATACGTAGCAATTGGTGTCAAACGTTCCAAAGCGTAGCGTAGCAAGTTGGTTGGTGGCAATACGCAGCAGCTACGTAGCTTTTGACGTCGTTATTAGTTTTGCCAATCCGAGCGTTGCTGCTCGGTTGCTTCTACGTAGCAAATAGACTTTGTGGACACGTAGCAGTCCGTAGCTGCTCGGTTGCTTCTACGTAGCAAATAAACGTTGCAGATACGTAGCAGTCGGTAGCTTCTACGTAGCAAATAAACGTTGTGGATACGTAGCAGTCGGTAGCTGCTCGGTTGCTTCTACGTAGCAAATGAACGTGGATACGTAGCAGTCGGTAGCTGCTCGGTTGCTTCTACGTAGCGCATATGCGTTGCGTTTACGTAGAAGTTGGTAGCTGGATGCGTAGACATCCGCAGCTGAAACATCCATCTATATAGAAAGATATCCTAAGACTTACAAATTAAGCACATAAATTCGACTTGGCAGGCGCAGACGGTGCATTTCGCCCTAGGAGGGCTCGTCAGTACCGATCGGAATGGTCGAATATCTTGAACTATCTAATTTAATGATATTGATATCAACTTCATTAAATCACAGTTTTACAAGCAAACAGTACAATAGTACACGATGACATGATGTCTAGAATGGTTGAACAAGTTGAAGGACAGGACAATAGTTCAGATGACAGACTGACCTGTGTTTCTAGGCACTTCAAGCTAGTTTGGGCCATTCCGATCCGCCTTGACGAGTAGCGTATACGTATACCTGGGCAAATTTGTGCTTAAATTGTTCAAGTCTGTGGACAATAGTTCATCTTTCTATTAATTGCCCAGGCGATCTGGCACTTTGCAGTATGTTCATATGTATTTATCAACGTGTAACCAACAATATGCTGATCCAGATAAAATATGTGATTGAAGTGTTTGTGATTTAGTGTGACTCAACACTCCCCAAACCTGCTTTCCAATTATAGTAACTCCAAAAGCACACGCGAAAAGTGCCTATTAAACGTTTATGTGATGAACACACTTGTGTCAATTACTCATGAATGGCATCAACGAGGAGAATAAAGTAATTTGCATGTTGAATGAATATTCAACAGTACTGACTGCGAAGTAATTAAAATTACTTCTCAATCACATTGCTAAAAATGTAATTGATTACAATTACAAATTACTCATCAGCAAGTGAAATTGATTACATCTACGAATGATATTAGTTGTAATTTCAATTAAGTCATTGTAATCATAATTACAACACAAGTCTGGCAATGAGTCAGTAGGCCTACACACTTGATGCACAATAAATGCATTGTTGGTACATGTATATAATTTAGACACACAATTTTTCCTTTTAACATTCAAGTCATGGGTAGGGAAAATACTTCTGAAAATACTTGTTGTGTATTCAAAAAATATATAATTGAAAAATGTTCGTCATCACTAATGTGGCAGACATGTGTTAGTAATTTGATTGTCGTATGCTGTCGGCCGTTCGTCTCTATTCCAATATTCAGGACATTTCATGAACTCTACATAATTTGTCATATCGTTTCAATTTAAATTTGATGAAATGTTGCGTTTTTATGAATTATCGAAATATAACACTATCGTAACGAGAATCCTAAGGTCTTTTTCCTCTCGGGCAGGAATCAACGAATTGAAATCAACATTTTGGCGCCCAACGTGGGGCCTGAGAGGAATTAGTGATGGGTATCGAAGCGGAGCAACATCGACGACGTGCATACCGTGCAATTGTAACTAGAAAGGTGAATGAACTTACGGCAGAGTTAAACGCTTCTGCATCGTCGGTTACTATCGAAGTGCTTCTAAACCAACTGCGAAATGCTAATATAAATTTGGAGCAGTGTAACGAAACTGTGATAAACTTTATCTTGACTGATGGTAGCGAGGAGGATATGATGTTTGAAACGGAAAATATACAAGAATATCGAGACAGTGTCACTAAAGTCGAAGTGTTAGCGGAAAGAATTCTACGAAGCGAAAACGACAGAAAACTCTTCAACAAATGCTACCGATCCATGTGTTTTACAACCTACGAACAATACGAGACTTCCTAAGTTAAATTTACCTGTATTCTCTGGAGACGTACTACAATGGCAGTCCTTCTACGACGCGTTTTGTGCTGCAATCGACTCAAGGAAAATTGCATCGGTGGAAAAAATTCAATTATTTACGCGGGCAACTGCGAGGTGAGGCGAGCAGTGCGATCGAAGGATTATCCCTAACGAACGAAAACTACGACGAAGCAATCGACATATTACAAGCAAGATTTGGCCGTAAACATACAATCATCAGAGCTCACGTAAAGTGTTTACTGGCACTCGATAAACTACCAAGGTGTCAGCATCAGACTTTGAGAAAATTCATCAACGACGTTGAGATCCACATTCGGGGTCTCAAAACCCTCGGAGTAACCGCCGATAGTTACGGCTGCATACTGATGCAAATTATTCTCTCGAAACTTCCAAACAACGTGTGTTTAGAGTGGGCGAGGCGTGAAAACTCTGATGAATCAACGATGGACGAATTTATCGCGTTCCTTAGACGAGAAATACAATCTTATGAACTTTGTAGTGACAACAAGCATCACTCATCGAAAGTTCTAGAGCCACGCATGGAAACAGCTACGTCTTTGAATTCAACGGTTCGTGAACGTACGTGTTCCTTTTGTAATGACGATCATTTCGTAACGAGCTGTGAGAAGTTGAGATCTATGTCAGAGGAACAACGACTGAACGAGGTTAGACAAAGGCGACTTTGTTATAACTGTCTGCGGGAACACAACGTTAAAAACTGCAAGAGTAATTCAAGATGCAAATCTTGTGGTCGTAAACACCACACACTTCTACATCGATCAAGCTCGATTGCTGCAGTAGAGTCAACGCAAGCGAATGCAACGTCATCTAATCGTGGTGAAGTGCTTCATTCCATTAGATCAGTTTTCATTGAGCCAGACATGTTGCAATGAATCGGAGCTGTTCAAATTTGAATTCACAACATATGCTATGTTCCTGCATGTGTAACTAAGTTTCTAAACCAATATAGATCACATTATTCTTTTGCAGCATAATTTAAATGATAAAGTAAAATGAATTAAGCCAAGCTGCTGATTATATTTTATTATGATAAAAAAAAATGTCGCCGGTATAACGGCCTGTTCACATATCAAAGAATCTAGGACACAAATTTCAAATATCATCAAAATATGAAGATATCAAAGATATCAAAAATTCAATGGCACTAAAGTATACGCACGTATCAAGATATCAGAATATCAACGATTGGTAGGCTCTGCACTCATCCTTGTTGTTCAGGGCAGGTTTCATGGATTTTATTAACATAGCTTCCCTGAACCTCAGATTGATGGCATTGATATCGGAAGCCAAAATTGTTACTGAGAATGGGAAGACTGAATGGGGAGAGCATGTTTCTTTATGTTTGAATACACTAGAGCTCTTCTGAGTCTTGTGTTCTTTGACTCTCACATGGAGTGGGCGTACTGTGCTACCGATGTAAATTTCCCTGCATATGTTACACTTTATTTCACAAACTATCATTGTTTTGTGACATAACTTGTTGTTGGATATGGTACAGTTGTTAAGGTCACACTTTGGAGTATCAGTCGCATTCTTTGAAGACAATGCCATACGTAAGGTGTAGGAACGGTGGGCAATTCTAATTGGAAGATCCAAGTTGCGAAAAACTCTCAGGACTTTGTTGTCGAAAGAATCCGAAATGTATATTGTATTTGAAAGTAATAGAAAGAATCAGTCTTAGTTCTTAAAGGAGGAAGTTTATCTTGGTTGAATAGTTGTTTGCAAAAATTCTTACGGTAGTCATTGAGGATCAACATTTCTTCAAAATTCTTCATACATTCTTGTTTTTGTTTTACAGAACTACACCTCTTTAGACGTCTTTGTTTCTCATTCTTTATTATATTCATCTTTTTGTATGGGTAAGGCAGAATTGAAATTCACGAAGAGAGGCTTTTTCGCTGACTTCTGGAAATAGTTGAATTTTACTTCACCATTATTGATCGTTATTGTAAAGTCAAATAAATATAAAGTGTTTTCATCATTTGAATGTTCTATTGTGAAATTGATCTTCGGGTGCAGTGTGTTCATTTCGTTTAAGATCGCAATGGATTCACCTTTGTTGGAGGTAAGAATAAATATGTCATCAACGTATCTTGTGTACATTTGTATGTTGCGAGCTCTGACAACCTGTTTTTCGAGACGGTCCATGAATAAAATTGCCAAAAGACCTGAGACGCTAGCTCCCACGGGCAGTCCTTATCTTAGTCGATAGATTATACCGCTATATTTGAAATAGATGTTGTTGAAGATTGTAGTTAGTAACTCAGCCACATCACAAGGAGTAATTCCGTGATAATGAAACTTTCTATCTTCCATATATGTTATTGCATTTGAGATTGCTTCTGCAGGGGGAACGGAAGTGTCCATTGCTTCTACGTCAAGGTTGAACAGGTATGGATTATCTGATAGAGTACTTTGATCCAAGGAATTTAGTCTTTCGATTATGTCAAATGTATTTGTCAGGTGAGCATGAACATCTTCCAGCAGAGGATTCATTAAAGTCTTGAGAAGCCACATTAGTTTGTGAGAAGGTGAGTTAATAGACGATACTATAGGCATTATTTTCAGCTCAACCAACGATTTGTGAGTCTTTATCAGGTGGTAGAAAACAGAAAATTTTGGATTTTGAACTTTATAACTGTAAATTATGTGGTTAGATCATAGACTTCTATGCATGATCAAAGAAGCCGACAGCAGGATCAGCAGCTAATTAAGATGACAAAGAAATTATCTCTTGGCCCACCAAATATTCTGCATGCTTTTACAGAACATTAATCAGCACATCAACGAAGCTTTGTTCGTATCAGTTGATGAAAAAATTGAATAAAATTAATTACTTCTGAGAATTTCGCTAAAAATGAATAACACAGTCATTTGTAAAATCCCTGATTTTAAAGCCTTTGAAAACGCGTCTTTTAGTCCGGCAGCCAGCACGAGTTTCTGCACTTATCA
>CAJQUW010003114.1:0-22682 GCA_907163375.1 Prostheceraeus crozeri | reverse complement strand
TTACTTTGTAAATGAACATTCATTTTTTCTTGTTATCCCGGCTAACAATCCTACGTAGCAGATACGTAGCAATTGGTGTCAAACGTTCCAAAGCGTAGCGTAGCAAGTTGGTTGGTGGCAATACGCAGCACTACGTAGCTTTTGACGTCGTTATTAGTTTTGCCAATCCGAGCGTTGCTGCTCGGTTGCTTCTACGTAGCAAATAGACTTTGTGGACACGTAGCAGTCCGTAGCTGCTCGGTTGCTTCTACGTAGCAAATAAACGTTGCAGATACGTAGCAGTCGGTAGCTTCTACGTAGCAAATAAACGTTGTGGATACGTAGCAGTCGGTAGCTGCTCGGTTGCTTCTACGTAGCAAATGAACGTGGATACGTAGCAGTCGGTAGCTGCTCGGTTGCTTCTACGTAGCGCATATGCGTTGCGTTTACGTAGAAGTTGGTAGCTGGATGCGTAGACATCCGCAGCTGAAACATCCATCTATATAGAAAGATATCCTAAGACTTACAAATTAAGCACATAAATTCGACTTGGCAGGCGCAGACGGTGCATTTCGCCCTAGGAGGGCTCGTCAGTACCGATCGGAATGGTCGAATATCTTGAACTATCTAATTTAATGATATTGATATCAACTTCATTAAATCACAGTTTT
Organism: Prostheceraeus crozeri; assembly: GCA_907163375.1. Lineage (NCBI taxonomy): Eukaryota > Metazoa > Platyhelminthes > Polycladida > Euryleptidae > Prostheceraeus > Prostheceraeus crozeri. The sequence continues at coordinate 22,032 of CAJQUW010003114.1, read as the reverse complement.
ACAAGCAAACAGTACAATAGTACACGATGACATGATGTCTAGAATGGTTGAACAAGTTGAAGGACAGGACAATAGTTCAGATGACAGACTGACCTGTGTTTCTAGGCACTTCAAGCTAGTTTGGGCCATTCCGATCCGCCTTGACGAGTAGCGTATACGTATACCTGGGCAAATTTGTGCTTAAATTGTTCAAGTCTGTGGACAATAGTTCATCTTTCTATTAATTGCCCAGGCGATCTGGCACTTTGCAGTATGTTCATATGTATTTATCAACGTGTAACCAACAATATGCTGATCCAGATAAAATATGTGATTGAAGTGTTTGTGATTTAGTGTGACTCAACACTCCCCAAACCTGCTTTCCAATTATAGTAACTCCAAAAGCACACGCGAAAAGTGCCTATTAAACGTTTAGTGATGAACACACTTGTGTCAATTACTCATGAATGGCATCAACGAGGAGAATAAAGTAATTTGCATGTTGAATGAATATTCAACAGTACTGACTGCGAAGTAATTAAAATTACTTCTCAATCACATTGCTAAAAATGTAATTGATTACAATTACAAATTACTCATCAGCAAGTGAAATTGATTACATCTACGAATGATATTAGTTGTAATTTCAATTAAGTCATTGTAATCATAATTACAACACAAGTCTGGCAATGAGTCAGTAGGCCTACACACTTGATGCACAATAAATGCATTGTTGGTACATGTATATAATTTAGACACACAATTTTTCCTTTTAACATTCAAGTCATGGGTAGGGAAAATACTTCTGAAAATATTTGTTGTGTATTCAAAAAATATATAATTGAAAAATGTTCGTCATCACTAATGTGGCAGACATGTGTTAGTAATTTGATTGTCGTATGCTGTCGGCCGTTCGTCTCTATTCCAATATTCAGGACATTTCATGAACTCTACATAATTTGTCATATCGTTTCAATTTAAATTTGATGAAATGTTGCGTTTTTATGAATTATCGAAATATAACACTATCGTAACGAGAATCCTAAGGTCTTTTTCCTCTCGGGCAGGAATCAACGAATTGAAATCAACATTTTGGCGCCCAACGTGGGGCCTGAGAGGAATTAGTGATGGGTATCGAAGCGGAGCAACATCGACGACGTGCATACCGTGCAATTGTAACGAGAAAGGTGAATGAACTTACGGCAGAGTTAAACGCTTCTGCATCGTCGGTTACTATCGAAGTGCTTCTAAACCAACTGCGAAATGCTAATATAAATTTGGAGCAGTGTAACGAAACTGTGATAAACTTTATCTTGACTGATGGTAGCGAGGAGGATATGATGTTTGAAACGGAAAATATACAAGAATATCGAGACAGTGTCACTAAAGTCGAAGTGTTAGCGGAAAGAATTCTACGAAGCGAAAACGACAGAAACTCTTCAACAAATGCTACCGATCCATGTGTTCTACAACCTACGAACAATACGAGACTTCCTAAGTTAAATTTACCTGTATTCTCTGGAGACGTACTACAATGGCAGTCCTTCTACGACGCGTTTTGTGCTGCAATCGACTCAAGGAAAATTGCATCGGTGGAAAAATTCAATTATTTATGCGGCAACTGCGAGGTGAGGCGAGCAGTGCGATCGAAGGATTATCCCTAACGAACGAAAACTACGACGAAGCAATCGACATATTACAAGCAAGATTTGGCCGTAAACATACAATCATCAGAGCTCACGTAAAGTGTTTACTGGCACTCGATAAACTACCAAGGTGTCAGCATCAGACTTTGAGAAAATTCATCAACGACGTTGAGATCCACATTCGGGGTCTCAAAACCCTCGGAGTAACCGCCGATAGTTACGGCTGCATACTGATGCAAATTATTCTCTCGAAACTTCCAAACAACGTGTGTTTAGAGTGGGCGAGGCGTGAAAACTCTGATGAATCAACGATGGACGAATTTATCGCGTTCCTTAGACGAGAAATACAATCTTATGAACTTTGTAGTGACAACAAGCATCACTCATCGAAAGTTCTAGAGCCACGCATGGAAACAGCTACGTCTTTGAATTCAACGGTTCGTGAACGTACGTGTTCCTTTTGTAATGACGATCATTTCGTAACGAGCTGTGAGAAGTTGAGATCTATGTCAGAGGAACAACGACTGAACGAGGTTAGACAAAGGCGACTTTGTTATAACTGTCTGCGGGAACACAACGTTAAAAACTGCAAGAGTAATTCAAGATGCAAATCTTGTGGTCGTAAACACCACACACTTCTACATCGATCAAGCTCGATTGCTGCAGTAGAGTCAACGCAAGCGAATGCAACGTCATCTAATCGTGGTGAAGTGCTTCTACAGACTGCACGTGCGGAACTACATGGTGAGAGCGAACGGCGTGTGATGCGAGTTTTGTTTGACGGGGGGAGCGAACTTAGCTATGTTCGAAGGAGAGTGTTGTCAAGATCTCGTGTGCATGTTATTAATCGTAGAGAGCTTAACTTGTTTAGCTTTGGGGAGAGAGAACACGGGTTTAGAACCTATGACGAAGTTGAGTTGAATCTGTGTCGCATAGATCATCCTGAAAGGTCAGTGTTGATTTCAATTCGTTGATTCCTGCCCGAGAGGAAAAAGACCTTAGGATTCTCGTTACGATAGTGTTATATTTCGATAATTCATAAAAACGCAACATTTCATCAAATTTAAATTGAAACGATATAACAAATTATGTAGAGTTCATGAAATGTCCTGAATATTGGAATAGAGACGAACGGCCGACAGCATACGACAATCAAATTACTAACACTCCCCCTGGTAGAAATGACCTTTTCTACCATCCGAACTTATCTGGCGGAAGAATTACCCGTCTACTCTTTCTTACTACCTCGTCACGGTTTGAATCTGAAACGGAGGATTTCCTGCCTTCTCCCTGTTCTTCCTCGCCACAAACCCTCGATTCTAACAAATACAGTTTCTGTATCGGCCTTCTGAGCATCGTCCCATTAGAAAAAACCGACACTGTCCTAACCTTCCCATCGCAGCTCCTGTGAAGTGATACGATCCTTCCCAATGGCCACAAGTGCTTTCCTTTAAAATCTGAATGTATCAAGGCAATATCCCCGACCCCAATAGACGCTGATCTAGTAATCTTCATATTGCTGGCATTCAACAAGGGTAAGTATTCTTCGCTCCATCTCGTCCAGAATAGTTCCAGCATTTTTCTCTGTCTCAAGTAATTTTCGCCAAGTTCGATTCCACATTGAATCAATTCCGCTGATTGAACTGCAGCTGTATCACTGATGTCTCTCCCAATAAGAAATTTCGCAGGCGTCAAAGCTTCTGGTTCCTCCGGTTCACTCTCGATGTATGTCAGTGGCCTGCTATTTATAACTCCCTCGATTTTACAGAGAACTGTTCTCAATTGATCTGCGTCCACGATGCTTCTTCCAAGGGTATTTCTCAAGGCAATCTTCACGCTTCTCACGAGTCGTTCCCAAAATCCCCCATGCCAGGGTGCTCTTTCGGTGATGAATTTCCATTCCACGCCCTTTGTCGAACTTAACAATTCTGATGCCCTTTTAAACGTTTTAGCGTTGTCACTGAAGATGACAGCCGGTACTCCTCGTCTAGCGATAAACCGTTCAAATGCATTGAGGAATTCTGCGGTAGTTAAGTCAAGAGTCAGTTCACGTAAGTGTACAGCTCGGATTCGTGTGCATGTAATGAGTAATATGTATACCTTCCTTTGTTCTTCTCCATGATTTACAAACAACGGACCGGCATAGTCAACTCCGATGTAAAGGAAGGGAAGGCAGTTACTGGTCTCTACTCTCTCTCGTGGTAATGGAGCAATCTCTTCGGTGAATGGTTTTGATTTGAATTTGCGACAAACAGTGCATTGACGTATGATCTTCTTAGTCTCTCTACGAGCCCTTAGCACCCAAAACTCTTTTCTCAAGGAAATTAATACCGTGGTGACTCCAGCGTGTAGGAGCTCTTCATGTTTGTGTCTGATAACACTGTTCAACATAAAAATTGTTTTCTGGCTAAAAGACATTGTTTCTCGGTAAATCAAGTGCGCTGATCACGAATTTGAACTTAGTTTTTGTCCTTGACCTCTAGTTTTCTTTCTATACATGTACATGTTTTTTATGTCCACAAATCGGTTCATACCTTAAGTCTCAGATATTCTAACTTGCGCCTGAACGTTCATCTCGGCATTGCGTGCACTAGCACCACTGATGACGTAATTGTCACGTGCCATTGAGACGCACGCGCACACAGGCTTGCTAGACGGTGGAACACAGCTCACCCGAGCAAACCCTTACATTGAAATCTAACGACACAAGTCGATCCATTTTAGAGTTTTATGATTTTCGTCGCAACATGTCGCGCTCCTGCAAACGGTCACCGAACAGTTTCTGTTACATATGTGGAGAATATATTTTGAGAGGTCGAGAACAAGCAATTACTCCTACGATAGAGGAAGCATACGAGAAATACTTTCAGTGCAAATTGGGTGATCAAGACAAGCCCTGGTCTCCACACAAGTGCTGTTCCAACTGCGCAGTTACATTGCGAGGGTGGCTGCATGGCACTCGTAAAGCAATGCCGTTTGCCATTCCGATGGTTTGGAGAGAACCCAAAGATCATACGACCGACTGCTACTTCTGCTTGACTAATGTCAGTGGAATCAATTCCAGAAATAAGAAGAATTTCAACTATCCTAACTTGAATTCAGCTTTACGACCCATTGCTCACAACGAAGATCTACCTGTTCCGACTCCGCCTAAGAAATTCGATGCAGCAGAGCAGTCAGGAACGAGTGGCAGTGAGCCAGATGGTGCAGCGGTGGATGCGGAATACGAACCTCCAACTCATTCGACCGCACCACATCTCATAACGCAGGGTGAGCTTAATGACCTGACTCGTGACCTCAGTCTCTCTAAGAACCAGGCAGAACTGTTGGGTTCTCGTCTGAAACAGTGGAACTTACTTGCCTCAGGCACAATCATATCTTCATTTAGAAGTCGTCAGAGCAACTTATCATCTTTCTTCGACATGCAAGACACACTTTGTTACTGCCATGACATTGATTCTTTGTTCCAAGTGCTTGGCGTAGCTCATAAGTCAGAAGAATGGCGATTGTTCATTGACAGCTCCAAGCTGAGTTTGAAGGCAGTTCTGCTCCATGTAGGGAACAAGCTCCCTTCTGTTCCTGTCGGACATGCAGTGCACATGAAAGAGTCATACCACAATCTTGAGACACTGTTACAAAAGATCGAATATTCAAAGCATCAGTGGGTCATTTGTGGTGATCTGAAGGTCATCGGGCTACTACTTGGCATGCAAAGCGGATACACGAAGTACTGCTGCTTTCTGTGTGAGTGGGATAGTCGGGCAAGAGAACTTCACTATGTCAAACGAGACTGGCCACGACGAGACCAGCTACGGCCTGGTCATAAGAATGTTCGCTACCAACCACTTGTAAATCCAAGAAAGATACTGCTCCCGCCCCTGCACATCAAACTCGGGCTCATGAAAAATTTTGTGAAGGCGATGGACCCAACCAGTGACGGTTTTCAGTATTTACAGAGAAAATTTTCACGCATCAGTGAGGCAAAGTTAAAGGAGGGTATCTTTGTTGGTCCACAGATTCGTCAGTTGATGTTGGACAGCAATTTCGACGAATCGTTGAATGTGAATGAATTGGAAGCATGGAAAGCCTTCAAGTCAGTTGTAAACCATTTCTTGGGCAACACTAAGGCAGCCAATTACGAACAGCTGGTTGATGATCTTCTTCGTTCTTACAAACAGTTAGGCTGCAACATGTCTCTCAAGATACACTTCCTTCATTCGCACCTGGATTTTTTTCCTGCCAACCTTGGGGATTTTAGCGACGAACACGGAGAGAGATTCCACCAAGAAATCAGCTACATGGAAAAACGCTACCAAAGCAAGTTGAGTCCGCACATGTTGGCAGACTACTGTTGGACTTTGCAGAGAGAATCACCAGAGACCGCGTACAACAGAAAAAGTTTAAGAAAGAACTTTTAGCTGCATCATGGTAAAGGTTTGCAATGACTTTTTTGCTCTCCTTTGTTTTGTGTGAAGCAGTAAGTAAATCTGCTGATGTCATATATTGTAAAGGCAAATAAATGCAGAATGCATGATATTTTTGTTTTTGATTTTAATACAGTGAATAGCAAGGCGGTAAACTAGTGATCGAAAACGGGCAATATGACTAAAATTACTATAAGAAAGGATTCAAGGAAAAGTGGACTTGATCTTATTCTAATAAAGATCAGGGCCCTTGTGCAGTCCCCCCACATTTTCAATGCTGCCCATGTATTAGGGTTAGTGCTATGGTCTGGGTAAGGATTTAGGGTTAGGATTTTGGATTGTATGTATTTAGTTTTAGGGTTAGTTTTAGGTTAGGTTGGGGCCTAAGTTTTACCCTGACCCAAACCCCAACCCTGACATCAACACTGGCATCATGGGAAATGTCGGGGCGGGGGACTGCACAAGAGCCAAAATCAGTGTTTTTTTTTCAAAATCATAATCCTAAATATTGACCGTAGAAAAAAAGTAGAGGTCCTAGGAAAAAACGGTCAACGGATTTGTGATCAGCGGCACAGAATTAGTAGGAAACGACTAATTTCATTTAGGAAACAGACAAAAAGTCAAAAAATGTTGAACAGTGAATCAGTTGAACGATTGGTGAATCGTTTGGCAAAATGATTGGACATTTCGTGTCGTCGTTCAGATTCGACTTTCCTAATCTTCCATTCGATCGCAGAATACGTTTCTCGTCAAGAAATGGGCGTAAATTGTAAAAACGTGACTTCGGCGAAATTGGTCGATTATTTACCAATGCTTGAATCTCTTCACCACAACTATTTGATTGGACGAACTTTATCCAGTATATGCGACTTTCCTGTATTTCATCGTGCTTCAAGCAATCAATCCGTCGTTCATTTGCTTTCGAACGACAATTATTGATAAATCTGATCACAAAGGCAGTTACTCGGAGGAGTTTACCCAAGCTGGAAAACTTATTGGTCGGGATGATCGATTCTGTTACTGAAACATGATGGTTGGCAACTCGCTGCCTCTTCATTTCTCTCACTGAAATTTCGTGCGTCTCGCTGTCAATCCCGTCATCTGTTCCCATGTCATCGATAGAGCCACTCCGTAAGAAATCAGGTCCGTCCCACCATAGTTTACAATCCTTTAGTTTAGATGGTGACATACCTCGGCTAGGAATGTCAGCAGGGTTCATGTTTCCCTTCACATGTTTCCATCTATTCTTGTCTGTGAGATTCTGAATTTCTATAATTCGATTTTGTACGAATGGTTTCCATATTCTCTGGTCATTTTTGTATCCATGCTAGTGCGACTTGAGAATCAGTCCAGCAGTAATATTCCGTCGTGAGATTCAGGTACATCATTATTGCCTTTACCATTCTTGCCGCGATGAGGCAGCCCATCAGTTCCAGACGAGGGATGGTCTCGCCCTTCAACGGGGCAACTCTGGTTTTTGCCATCACTAAGTTTACATGTACCTCACCATCGGAATCCGTTGATTTCGCATAAACAACAGCTGCGTAGGCAACTTTGGAAGCATCAGAAAATACGTGCAGCTCGGTTGTATTTTCTTTGGATAAATGTAGATACCTGTTGATCCATATCTCCCTTAGATGTTCCCACTCGCTAATCCATTTCTCCCAACTCCTGACAATTTCTCCAGGCAACTCTTGATCCCAATCCACTTTCAATTTCCAAATTTCTTGGAGCAGGATTTTGACAATAACCGTAGAAGGACTCAAGATACCGAGGGGATCAAATATATGTGCAACGCTTCGCAGAATAGTTCGCTTTGTTCCTTTGGTCTTAGCAGAGTCGGAGTGTGGTATCTTGCATTGGATTTGGTCTGTCACAGAATTCCAATTGATTCCAAGGATAGATGTGTCAGCTGTGCTGTCTTCAAAGTTCAATTCTTCGCTCAACTCAATTTTGTTAGATTTCCACTTCCGCAAGTCCATGCACATTTCGTTGCATGCAGCCGTGGCTTCGAGATATAGTGACCTTGCCTCAGTCATTGTCTCCAGGCTGACAACCAAATCGTCGACGTAGAAGTTATCAATCAGCACGTCTTTCATTTCTTCATCCTCAAAATGTCTATGTTCCAAATGATGCCTCAACGTAGCTGCGAGTAAGAAGGGAGAAGATTTAACACCAAAAACTACGCGGGTCATTCGTAATGTAACAGGTTTCAAAACTCCATGATCGGAAATTCCCTTAACGTCGTCAAACCACAGAAATCGTGTTGAATCTCTATCTTCACTCGTCAGGCTAATTTGCAAGAATGCCTGCTTGATATCTGCCGTTACGCAAACCGCCTTTGCTCGAAATCGTAGAAGCACTCCTATCAGTTCCGGATTAAGATTAGGTCCCACGTGTAGTAAATCATTCAACGCTATCCCGTTTCTATCTCTGCATGCGGCATCGAAAACAATGCGAACCTTTGAGGTTTCCTTTTCAGGCCTTACGACACAATGGTGTGGTAAGTAACGAATGTTGGTTGCCGTTGAACAATCGGATAACACCCTTTCAGCTATTCCCGCTTCCAGATACGTTTTAATAATCTGATCGTAACGATCCATTAGTTCTGGCTGGCGTTGTAATCGTTTCACTAGACCCGATAATCTTTTCTCGGCTACGTCCCTCGCGTCGTCCATTACGATATCCTTCCTATCCACCCATGGCCAACCAACCTCGTAACGCTTGTCTTCCCGAATCGTTATTAGGGTTTCAAATCTAGACAAAGCATTTTTTCCAGGATCGTTATCAACGATTGGTTTGATACCAATAGTTTCTGATTCCCAAAATGAGCGCAAGACCATGTCTTGATCTATTATAACTTGACCGGAAGTACACAAATTGGTAACATGACGGGAATTTGTTTCGTATGAAGCTCCAAGAGGTCCGTGTAAGACCCACCCAAATACGGAATTGCTGGCTGTAGGTCCCTGATCGTGACTCACGTTTTCACCTAATAAAACATCGTACAAATAATCAGCGCCTAAAACTAAGTCTACTGATTTATCTTTGCCGTCAAAAACGTCTGCGAGAACAAGATGCCTCAAGTGATCAAACTGATGCAAGTCCTGTTTGGTTACTCTGCTGACGATCGGGGCACAAAGCTCATCAACTACTAAAGCGTGAATCCTTACTGACCTTTCAGGATGATCTATGCGACACAGATTCAACTCAACTTCGTCATAGGTTCTAAACCCGTGTTCTCTCTCCCCAAAGCTAAACAAGTTAAGCTCTCTACGATTAATAACATGCACACGAGATCTTGACAACACTCTCCTTCGAACATAGCTAAGTTCGCTCCCCCCGTCAAACAAAACTCGCATCACACGCCGTTCGCTCTCACCATGTAGTTCCGCACGTGCAGTCTGTAGAAGCACTTCACCACGATTAGATGACGTTGCATTCGCTTGCGTTGACTCTACTGCAGCAATCGAGCTTGATCGATGTAGAAGTGTGTGGTGTTTACGACCACAAGATTTGCATCTTGAATTACTCTTGCAGTTTTTAACGTTGTGTTCCCGCAGACAGTTATAACAAAGTCGCCTTTGTCTAACCTCGTTCAGTCGTTGTTCCTCTGACATAGATCTCAACTTCTCACAGCTCGTTACGAAATGATCGTCATTACAAAAGGAACACGTACGTTCACGAACCGTTGAATTCAAAGACGTAGCTGTTTCCATGCGTGGCTCTAGAACTTTCGATGAGTGATGCTTGTTGTCACTACAAAGTTCATAAGATTGTATTCTCGTCTAAGGAACGCGATAAATTCGTCCATCGTTGATTCATCAGAGTTTTCACGCCTCGCCCACTCTAAACACACGTTGTTTGGAAGTTTCGAGAGAATAATTTGCATCAGTATGCAGCCGTAACTATCGGCGGTTACTCCGAGGGTTTTGAGACCCCGAATGTGGATCTCAACGTCGTTGATGAATTTTCTCAAAGTCTGATGCTGACACCTTGGTAGTTTATCGAGTGCCAGTAAACACTTTACGTGAGCTCTGATGATTGTATGTTTACGGCCAAATCTTGCTTGTAATATGTCGATTGCTTCGTCGTAGTTTTCGTTCGTTAGGGATAATCCTTCGATCGCACTGCTCGCCTCACCTCGCAGTTGCCCGCATAAATAATTGAATTTTTCCACCGATGCAATTTTCCTTGAGTCGATTGCAGCACAAAACGCGTCGTAGAAGGACTGCCATTGTAGTACGTCTCCAGAGAATACAGGTAAATTTAACTTAGGAAGTCTCGTATTGTTCGTAGGTTGTAGAACACATGGATCGGTAGCATTTGTTGAAGAGTTTCTGTCGTTTTCGCTTCGTAGAATTCTTTCCGCTAACACTTCGACTTTAGTGACACTGTCTCGATATTCTTGTATATTTTCCGTTTCAAACATCATATCCTCCTCGCTACCATCAGTCAAGATAAAGTTTATCACAGTTTCGTTACACTGCTCCAAATTTATATTAGCATTTCGCAGTTGGTTTAGAAGCACTTCGATAGTAACCGACGATGCAGAAGCGTTTAACTCTGCCGTAAGTTCATTCACCTTTCTAGTTACAATTGCACGGTATGCACGTCGTCGATGTTGCTCCGCTTCGATACCCATCACTAATTCCTCTCAGGCCCCACGTTGGGCGCCAAAATGTTGATTTCAATTCGTTGATTCCTGCCCGAGAGGAAAAAGACCTTAGGATTCTCGTTACGATAGTGTTATATTTCGATAATTCATAAAAACGCAACATTTCATCAAATTTAAATTGAAACGATATAACAAATTATGTAGAGTTCATGAAATGTCCTGAATATTGGAATAGAGACGAACGGCCGACAGCATACGACAATCAAATTACTAACAGTCAGTAAGGATTCACGCTTTAGTAGTTGATGAGCTTTGTGCCCCGATCGTCAGCAGAGTAACCAAACAGGACTTGCATCAGTTTGATCACTTGAGGCATCTTGTTCTCGCAGATGTTTTTGACGGCAAAGATAAATCAGTAGACTTAGTTTTAGGCGCTGATTATTTGTACGATGTTTTATTAGGTGAAAACGTGAGTCACGATCAGGGACCTACAGCCAGCAATTCCGTATTTGGGTGGGTCTTACACGGACCTCTTGGAGCTTCATACGAAACAAATTCCCGTCATGTTACCAATTTGTGTACTTCCGGTCAAGTTATAATAGATCAAGACATGGTCTTGCGCTCATTTTGGGAATCAGAAACTATTGGTATCAAACCAATCGTTGATAACGATCCTGGAAAAAATGCTTTGTCTAGATTTGAAACCCTAATAACGATTCGGGAAGACAAGCGTTACGAGGTTGGTTGGCCATGGGTGGATAGGAAGGATATCGTAATGGACGACGAGAGGACGTTGCCGAGAATAGATTATCGGGTCTAGTGAAACGATTACAACGCCAGCCAGAACTAATGGATCGTTACGATCAGATTATTAAAACGTATCTGGAAGCGGGAATAGCTGAAAGGGTGTTATCCGATTGTTCAACGGCAACCAACATTCGTTACTTACCACACCATTGTGTCGTAAGGCCTGAAAAGGAAACCTCAAAGGTTCGCATTGTTTTCGATGCCGCATGCAGAGATAGAAACGGGATAGCGTTGAATGATTTACTACACGTGGGACCTAATCTTAATCCGGAACTGATAGGAGTGCTTCTACGATTTCGAGCAAAGGCGGTTTGCGTAACGGCAGATATCAAGCAGGCATTCTTGCAAATTAGCCTGACGAGTGAAGATAGAGATTCAACACGATTTCTGTGGTTTGACGACGTTAAGGGAATTTCCGATCATGGAGTTTTGAAACCTGTTACATTACGAATGACCCGCGTAGTTTTTGGTGTTAAATCTTCTCCCTTCTTACTCGCAGCTACGTTGAGGCATCATTTGGAACATAGACATTTTGAGGATGAAGAAATGAAAGACGTGCTGATTGATAACTTTCTACGTCGACGATTTGGTTGTCAGCCTGGAGACAATGACTGAGGCAAGGTCACTATATCTCGAAGCCACGGCTGCATGCAACGAAATGTGCATGGACTTGCGGAAGTGGAAATCTAACAAAATTGAGTTGAGCGAAGAATTGAACTTTGAAGACAGCACAGCTGACACATCAGTAGTAAGCAAAACTCCACTTCTGGACCGCGCAAGATGGCGGCCATCGCTGCGTCCCCCCCCCCCTCTGACACGGCAGAGTGTCGTGGTCGGCCGCCGTGGTGCTTCGTGTCTGAGTCCCCCCCCCCTGGAACGACAGAGGTTGTGGTCTGTCGTGGTGTGCCGGCCAGGTGGGTCCACGTTCACAACATGTTCGCTGACGTCCCCCCCCTCTGGAACGACAGAGTGTGAGACTCGGGTGCGTTGGTCCGACCGCCTGGTTGACGTGGGCGACCGTCTAGGTTGACGTGGGCGACCGCCAGGATTAGTCTTGAGGCTATAGTGTGTGATGTTTTTGGTGTGTAGCGTCCAAACGAAGCATCGGATGAGAAAACGGAGGCCAGATTCGGAATCTACGTGAAATTTTGGGTTAGGAAGGATGTTTCCAGCGAAATCGGAGAGAAAAAATTTTCGGCTGACGTCCCCCCCCCCCTGGACAGCTTGCTTCCAGTGGACGGATTTTGTCGTGCAATAGCTCGTTTGAAAGCTAAGAGTGAGACAAATTCAATGAAAGAAACGGCTTGTTAATATCTGTCTTCGTTCAAAAGTTATAGCGGTTACAAGATTTTAGGTCGGAGCTCGCTCACCTGAAAAAATCCTAAGTGTCAGAGTGGCTTTGTATGGGTAAAATTTTGAAAATTTTCCAAAGTGTGGAATTTCGACCTGGGACCGTCACCAAAACATTTTTCATCAAATTTCACTTACCCCCCCCCCCGACAGCAATCTTCTAACTTTGGTTCTAGTGGACGGATTTTGTCTTACAGCTACTCGTTTGAAAGAGGAGAAAAAACTGCTCGACAACATTTTTTGTTGCGAGTCAATCGGACCAGCCGTTCAAAAGTTAGAGCGGTTACAAGATTTTAGGTCGGAGCTCGCTCACCTGAAAAATCCTAAGTGTCAGAGTGACTTTGTATGGGTAAAATTTTGAAATTTTCCAAAGTGTGGAATTTCGACCTGGGACCGTCACCAAAACATTTTTCATCAAATTTCACTGACCCCCCCCCCCCCCCGACAACAATCTTCTAACTTTGGTTCTAGTGGACGGATTTTGTCTTACAGCTACTCGTTTGAAAGAGGAGAAAAAACTGCTCGACAACATTTTTTGTTGCGAGTCAATCGGACCAGCCGTTCACAAGTTAGAGCGGTTACAAGATTTTAGGTCGGAGCTCGCTCACCTGAAAAAATCCTAAGTGTCAGAGTGGCTTTGTATGGGTAAAATTTTGAAAATTTTCCAAAGTGTGGAATTTCGACCTGGGACCGTCACCAAAACATTTTTCATCAAATTTCACCGACCCCCCCCCCCCCGACAGCAATCTTCTAACTTTGGTTCTAGTGGACGGATTTTGTCTTACAGCTACTCGTTTGAAAGAGAGAAAAAACTGCTCGACAACATTTTTTGTTGCGAGTCAATCGGACCAGCCGTTCACAAGTTAGAGCGGTTACAAGATTTTAGGTCGGAGCTCGCTCACCTGAAAAAATCCTAAGTGTCAGAGTGGCTTTGTATGGGTAAAATTTTGAAAATTTTCCAAAGTGTGGAATTTCGACCTGGGTCCGCCACCAAAACATTTTTCATCAAATTTCACTGACCTCCCCCCCCCTGGACAGCTAGCTTCTATCTTGGCTTCTAGTGGACGGATTTTGTCGTGCAATAGCTCGTTTGAAAGCTAAGAGTGAGACAAATTCAGTGAAAGAATCGGCTTGTTCCTATCTGTCTTCGTTCAAAAGTTAGAGCGGTTACAAGATTTTAGGTCGGAGCTCGCTCACCTGAAAAAATCCTAAGTGTCAGAGTGACTTTGTATGGGTAAAATTTTGAAAATTTTCCAAAGTGTGGAATTTCGACCTGGGACCGTCACCAAAACATTTTTCATCAAATTTCTCTGAACGAGGGGGGGGGAGGTCAGTGAAATTTGATGAAAAATGTTTGGTGACGGTCCCAGGTTGAAATTCGGAAGTTTTAAATTTTTCAAAATTTTCACCACACTGGAGCTCTCACACTTAGGAATTTTTTCACTTGTGGCATGTTACATGGACATGTGCTGGCGGACCAACTTCCCGTGGTCATATGAGAATGGTTCAGGTGTCATATTGTAAAGAATGATGAGACAAATCGTTTGCAACAAACCGCAATTCGCTACGATGAATACTTTCGGAGATAGAGCCATTTTAAGTTTTCTTCCGAGCATATATAAACCCCCGACAACGTAAGTCTGATCACTTCATCGAAAGACGAGGTAAGCGACGGTCGTCGCTCTGAGCTCCGATATCGGGTGCAAAGGACTCTATCTTTTGAAGTAGCAAGCCTATCTATCTTGCTACTTCAAAGTTTGTATGATAGAGTTTGATAGTGTCTTTACTACTGATAAAATTTTTTAAAAGTAGTATGAGTAGTAAAATGCGGAATTTTTTAAAAATTCTTAATTTTTCACTTTTTTCAAAGTTTTTAACATATAGACTAAGGTTTTCAAGTATCCTAGTTCAAATATGCTATCAGATTTGAAATTTAACTAAGTCTAAGGCAGCTTTGAGGGGTTAGATCCCAGCTACTGATCACTACCTTTGACTCGGCGTTCCTGTTACCACTTCGGTCGGGCAGTGACAATGATGTCTCAGCTGTAAAGAGCGGGTATCTTGCCAACAAATGTTTGGTGACTTAGTCTTTCAATGCATATCAGCAAGTAGTAATGCCTATAAACACCTTGCTATCAAATTTTACTCTATCTTTAACAGAATTATCATGACAAAACCGAAGAACGCAAAGATGTTAGTTGGCAAGTGCAAGATTTGTTCGGAGCAATAGCCCACAGGGTACGAGCAACTTAAGCAGATCATTTAATCAAGAAGACCTGCAGGAACGACGCCCTGGAGAACAGATCTCGAGTGTTGAGGCGATTTGTTGTGTGACTTGTCGGAAATGCTTTCACATTGAGGGGCATGAGAAGGAATTTATGAATTTGCGCAATTGCACGTGTAGACGTGCGGAACATCGAAGAGGGGTTTTCAAGGCAGGTTTTGAGGAGAGTTTGTGGAACGGGAAGAGTTGAAAAGCGCGAGCAAACGCGATTCAGGACGTGATTGGGAGAGATAAATGTGGTCTGAGGAATGCGAAGTGCGAATGGATTTCGAGTGATGGGATCCGAATGAGGAAGTATGAGTTGAGAGCGCGAAAATGAAGAAGAAGGATGATGTTATTCGGATACGGTGATGGAAGATTTTTTTGGGGACATAGCGGATTTGAAAGAAAGAAAGTGGGGCGGGAGGAAGTGCGCTAAGCCGATGGCAGCGTCATCGATGCCACTGTGCGCACGCAAGAGGCGCGTATGATACTGCAGGTATTTGGAGCAACGAGACTAGGACCGAGTGATGGCTTTGGACAGCTTATACTAGAAAAGTTTTTGAAGGAAATGAAGAGCTGCGAAGGTCAGGTTGAGGGGTAAAAGGGCAACGAGGAAATTGTGTGAGTCAGCTTGCAGACAAGAAGTGAACATACCGAAATCTGGATCAGGTCGGAAAGAGAGCTGATGATAGCGATGAAGCAGGTTTTGGTGAGAGTGCAGGCGAGAGTGTCGAGGAAGGATAAGAATAGAGCGGATGCAAGCGTGGTGAAGGAGAACGGAGGAGGTAAGCGGTATTAATAAGAGGATGCCGGTTGAAGTGGACGCGACTGTCGCTGATCGTCTGAAGTGCTCGAAAAAGAGAGATATCGAGTTCATCTTCCCCTCTCTGAGACAAGATACGTGCGCGTCAATATGCGATGCCCCTACAATCTCCAGGGGAAGTCCAAACACACCTCAAAATTCCACAAGCACTAAACAACACTTTGCAATGATAGGTAATAATAGCATATATTGCATGCATATTTTACTACCTGCGCAACACGCCACTTAAATACAAATACTAAACCATTAAATAAAATGTAGATCAACATCTTCAATCCAGACTTAGAAGCCTAAAATTTCAAACTTTTGGAGATTTATGCACAATCAATATTATTTGTAACAAGATTCTAATTAATTAATTGTTACGACAACCAAGCTGAAAATAAATGCAAATGGACAAAGTGTACGTTTAAACAGAATATAACTGTCATTTGCATTCACTGATCAATAACTTTTAAATGCGGTCATTTTTATTGTAGGACGTCCATTATTCATGCTCTTTAGCCCAAGTTTTTTCCTTAATAACGACATTATTGGAACATATAATAGATGACAATACCCTCTTAACAGACCTGTAAATGTGACGTACGCTTAATATATTCTTGGCACAAACAATTCCAGATTAAGGAAAAGCCTTAAGTGATAAAGCCTTAGCAAAGTTTATTAGCCATAGTTAATGTTTATGCTATTGAATTAAGTTACACATGCATGGATCAATATAAGTATCCAATCATCATAGATTATTTTTTTACAGATAGCATTCGCAAAGCCGAGGAGGGCTTAATCGACTTCTCAGGTCTCAGGAAGGAAAGACGACGAAGATGTTGGCCGGAGTAAGTTCACATAATATTTATTTCTTTTTTAAGCATTGATATTATTTCTCAACTGCCCTTCAGTACTTCATACCAAACTATAGAATTAATAACATCATTTCCCACTTTTATTTCGACCAGAACATTTAATCTGACGACGCATTATCGGAGTGCACAAAACCTTGATCATAAAAGTTAAACTATTATTTAACCAAACACAGAATGCCACCCTATTAACAACGCTCTCCCTCAGCATCCAAAGACACCTCTCCATACGTTTTTTTTTAGCCTTATATAAAAAAGACAACCCACGACATCATGTCCATTGTTTCTGAACACTACAAAATTGTAGCACATACTAGATGCAGCTAGTTTTGAAATTTCCATAAAAATCAATTAGTTCCACATCTCATTTCAGGAACGAGCTTTGCAAATTGTCGAAGGAGGAACAGGTACAACGGCATTAATGAAGCAGAGTTTCAGGTCTACCAATCTGCAACGCCTGAAATCCATTTTCTGATTTAAGATGTCCCGATGACCAACTCCGGACTCTTCTGCGTTCATCGAAGTAATATTCTCATAATGAAGTAAAATTAAGCAAAATTCTTAAAAAAAATGATAAAATTAATTTATGCATGACACTGAAATCAAAATATACAAATAAAAGTACTTATTTTTTTAGGTTTCACACGTGCGTCAAGGAGGAAGAGCTTCACTGATGCTCTCATTAACGCGCGATTTGCACAGTAAGCAAAACCCGAAATGGGGATGCAGGAAATCATGGAGGACGAAGCTGCCCCACAGAACCTGCCACGCCAACAATGCCGGCGCAACCACAAACCTCAGACCTTTCACGATCCCGTCCAGTCTTCCGCCATTTGTTTCCAACACCTCTGAGCATCCATCCCCACAACCGCCCTACCACCTTCCTAACAAACGCCCCGTTCCCACCTGCCGCAACGCCCGTCCACCTTCCTACAACGCCCGTCGCTAACCTTCCTACAACGCCCGTTTCCACCTTCCTAACACATAAACCCCGTCACTTTCCTGCAACGGTCCCTTCACCTACCTCCTACACCGGACAGCTTCATCTGAACTCCTGTCGTTAAAATTGTTGTCGTCCACTGAACGCCGATAACCCCGCAGGCCGGTTGCGATTTGCGAAGTGCCTGTCCTATAACTGATATCCAAAGCACGTACCATCAAAGCATGACTTCCAAGTGGAAGAAGCTTGGTTAGTGTCATGTTAGGGACAAGCGTATAACCAGTGAGCATTGGGTGCGGCTGATTGCTGTTCGGTCAAGAGGTGTGGACCAGTATCAGCTCTAGTGTCCCCGGAACTGGAATTCTTCAGTGAAGTAGAAATATATCTGATTCACGATGTATTCTTTTCTTGCAGATACACTCATATGTTCAACCAAGTCAAGTACATTAGTTGTTGTGGTTGTATCACACTAATTTCACATCTATGACATGAGAGATAGGGCTTTTGTATTACAAATTTAATCAAACGCCAATTGCCACGAGTCTTGTGTTGGTGACAAGGTTATCGTTCGTGTCAGCATCAGTTGTGGTACCGCTTAGAAATTCATTAGAATCATTATTAGATATATCGATAATTCCAATGATTATGACTTATGGCGAGTCAAAAACTCTTATCTAAACTCATGTAAAAAAATATTTACACTAAACAAACAGAAACGTTCTTGTGAAGATGGTGCAAAGGAAAGAGATATGAATAACACATCTAAATTTCAGGATACCCTTCAGTCAATTATTTTCCCATTAATTGTTATTGGTATAATTTAGCTCAATCAATACCTGTCACATTCTTTTATGAGACCAACCGCCTAAAAATATATACAATAGCCTCCAAAATATATCTATTAGGTCCACAATATAATACCCCCCCCAAGAACGAAGAAAAAAAGGCCGCAGGTCCGCCCCCCGCAATACCGATAATCACCTCACATCTGAAACCCTTAGTTAAATCGAATTACCTGTATACAATTATCTATATATATTCTGTCATATATTGTGAGACCCAAATCCTAGTTTTATTTAGATTGAATATTTTTATCATTGCTATAGATAAATTTGCAAGCAAGCTTGTTTTAGACATCCTCGTATTTTCAGGTAATGCCATCGATTGGATCCCAGCGTCCAAGAAAAGGACACATCCAACGAATGTTCCCAGAAGTTCCGGACATGTATGAAATCTGGCGACGATAAATAAAGTTGCTCCAAATATGAGTCAACCGTGAACCTAATTGGAGATAACAAAATTTCTGTACTGTTATCCTGATTACTGATGAATTATCAACATGGCGGATAGTAAACTATATGTATATCATTTATTTTAGTGCTTGATTGCTTGACTAGGAACGCCTTAAACATGGAGGATTAGAATTGACAAGAATTTTCCAAAAAATAAGATGCCTCGTCAGAACGGCTCGGAAGGTTATCAATCTGGTCGTGTGAATGTCTTTTATTGGCTTTACAAATAGAATGACTAGATACAATGGGTAATGCATCTGCATATTATTTTTTCCTCTTCTCCCCCTCATCCTCGCCTCCCCCCGCCCACCTCCCCCCCCCCCCCCGCCCCCTTCCCCCCCTCCTCCCCTCTCCCTCCCCCCTCCTCTCCCCTCTCCTTCCCTCCACCTTCCTCTACCCCCCCTTGCTTTTGCCGTGCGGCTGATAGTCATCGCAGAATGCAGAGTGCCTGTTTCGCCTAGAATAGAAATAGAAAGATATAACCTCAAACTTGATAACAAAATAAAGCAACAAATGTTCTTTGGCAGGCCCGTAGACCTGATTTTCGCCATACAGGATGCGTCATTCGGCTGGGACTAGACCCAAACTACTTAAAAATAACTAGAGTGCTAAACAACTGAAGAACTAACTGCTCAGGGTGCACCTGATATCTAAATGTACTGGCTATATTATTATCTGAAATATTTTATAGTCTCCAAGATATTTCTTTTGATTTTAAAATCAATTTCAGTCAAGTTAAACTTGTGATTTCTAGTATTCTTATATTAATACTTTGCCTACGCTGTAACTGAGACTTTCCCGTTTTTTCCATGACTAATCAAGTCATATATGGTTTTACATCACATTAAAAAGCATTTTGTTTTTTACGATGAATAAGTTTTCTATTATTGGAGCAGACAGTCAAAGCATGAGAATAAGATACGTAATATACTGACCATGTAAAGATGTGTAGAAAGTGTACATCAAACAAGTGCGAACCTTTAACATGCATTCCTTCTCGCTTAGTTTTGAAGTCATGGTCAACTTATCATGTTGAAATTAATTTTTGCCTGAATGGGGTCATACACTATTTTCGTAATGGGAAATCTCACGAAGATTACTTGCGAAATTCAAGTGTCTGCCCTGAAGTGGCTGGTACGAAGTTCTTCAACAATTTAATATAGAATGAGGACAAACCCCCCCCCCCGTCACTCTCCTTTCACCAAGAGTTTGTGACATTATTTATATACACTTGGGCCGTTTGTAATAGCTTGCAGTACCCTTCTCAACAAACAAATACTGCTATATTTGACTGTTCACTACATGGTACTGAAGAGCAAGTAGTCTGTCTAGATACGCAGTCACTCAAGAGGTTGAGCAATGCAGGAATCTTCAGTAAAGCTCTGCCCCTCTTTCAATCCTAGATTTTCTTAAATAATTCGAATGGCAGCAATCTGTTACAAGTTTGTTCGTGCATATTCTCATGTCTTTCTTCCAAATTACGTTATTATCAGAAAAAAATTGCTCAATTGTGGAGTCCCTTGATCTTAGTCAAGCGGAATAATGCTCACCCTAAGTTTTCGATCTCCAATCATTTGAATGATCAATGTGCAAGAGGAAAACCTTCATTGCATCATATAGTCTTCCATCATATATCCCTTCAAAATTAAAAGTATCATTATCATCGCACTAAAAGAGTCAAACAGGTCCACTTCACAATAGTCCCTCAAAACCCAGGGGCCGTGATGATTAAAGCTAACATTTTTACCTTGATAAATCATCATCGGTTAAAAGAAAGTTGATTATATCTTTTCTTTCTTACTGGCAAATAACACCAACCGCTCATAGCTGTTTTCTAGATAGGATTGGAAATGGTGATCAATCTAATTAATTAAAAACTATAATAGGAGATAAATTCTAGCAGTTCCAAACAACCACAGTCTTGGAGATTCCTCTTTACTTCGTCCAAATTACAGCACCTGTAATTGTGTTTCCAACACAATATCCGTTACCATAAGTACACCTTCTCCCGCTAAATTGGACGATCCTGCTTGGCCTATCGTTGCCAGTTATATGTATATGAAACATATGATCGAGTTGAATTGAAAAGTGACCAGTTGCCTAACCTTGTATTATTATATACATTTACGGCCTTCTGAGTGACTACGAGCCTATACTTTTCCCTCTGCATCAACCATAGTATTGATATTTCAGTTTTGTAAATTACATTTCCCGAAAATATTGTAGTTAGGTTTCCAACATTTTTCTCATGTGGACTCATGCGATAATTGTATGTTATATGCCGCCATTTGTTACTGCAGTTTAAAGAAAACATATTGTACAAAAGCTCATGACATCTTAGATGCAATTTAGTACAAAATATACATTTATACTGTATTTAGAAGTTTTCACATGCAGTAATATGTGCTACTGTTGAAACAAATGAATGAGATTACTCCTTTCAAAGTCCCATTGTGTTCTGACAAGCGACTGTTTTTCTTTTATTTTCTTTTAGAGGACTTTTCCAATAACGGTTTGTGTCGAACTTTACTGTACTACATATAAATTTGGATTGGTTAGTATTATGACTTCTCCGTAAAAGCGAAAAATTGAAATATGATATTGTGACAACCTTTCAAAAAAAACAATGACACAAAAATTGATGTAAAGGTGAACCTTGACCTTCATACAGTTTATGGTTGCAATTACTCAAGCTCTTAAAAACTGACGAATTTACTAGAGTCTGACTTTGATAAAGGTGCCCATCACATTGTTTTTGTGCTTACAAACATTGGCTATGGTGTACAGTAACCTAACCGTTATCGCAAGAAACCCCGCAGAATATAAACCCGATCCATGCACCGTGAATTTAGTCGAAAAATTAAATTACACAATTAGTGAGCTTGTTATCATATTATAAGTAAAATCAAAAAAATTTTCTCAGCCTACTTTTATCTACAATGAAATAGAATGAAAACATTGAATTATCCACGTTGAAAACATAGAACTTATTCCCAATTGCCCCATCCAAACGAATATTATATATTGTGC
>CAJQUW010003113.1:0-12231 GCA_907163375.1 Prostheceraeus crozeri | reverse complement strand
GGGGTACTCAAACTTTTATGAGCATTACCCATTAAATTCCTAAAGACTAACAATTACCCCATTTTAGTGCGACAATACTCTGCAATTATCAATTTTCGAAAATTAGGCTATTCTTAACGTTTATTCCCCTCTTTATCAATACAACGACATTATTTGCTAACTTTTTTATTTATCATTACCGTAAAACAAAAAAGTCGAAATAATTGTATGGATTATACAATTAATAATCCGTGTTCGTAAATACTAACAAAACATTACTTTCAAAAACTAAACAAAATATCAATTAAACTAACTAAATGATATTCCAAAACTAAACGAAATATCAAGTAAACTAAACTAAATGATATTTCAAAACACACGAAATATCAGGGGAATCTCGTCAATAAATGAGAAGAATGCAATTGTTTTTTTGCAATTAAGCGATCAATACGTGGACTATTTTTTCGAAAGTGCCAGTCTCAAGTCGGCGCCGGCTTGAGTCCTGCGAAACTTATCTTTCATGTAAAACAAGGCAGAAAAGCCCGACTTCACATAATTAGGTTTTCGGAAGGGCATAAAACTTTCAAGCTCTACGAACAGCTTTGGATAATCATTACACGTTGATAACCAAACGTTGGAAGACATGAGCAGAGAACTTTCTTTCTTTGCTGACCTCATCAGCTCGAAGTTTGACGATACGTCCTTTTGCAATCATCACTATACTCGATGCATGTTTCACGCGAAGCAAATGGTTGTTTAACCCAGACATCTGTGTTGCGGTGTGCCTTTGGGCAATAGCGTTTCTAGTTTTCCTCGAACTCTTGTAAAATGTTCATAAACAAGGTCGGTTGGCATGCTACCCCCCTTGACTGGACAATCGTAGTCCAACGTTGTCCGAGCATCAGCACATTGCCGTTGTCAATTCCAGCCGTATCCACAGATTCCAATTGAGCACAGAAACCGTCCAACTTTGATTGGACATCCAACAAGCAGGAGCCCATGTCCTTGTAACGAGATTGTTCAAATATTGAGGGCACCAAATATATCACAGGGAGATAAGCCATTTGCCAGGAAACGACATCCTTGAATTTCTCGGCGTCACAATGGTCCTATAGGTAGCAAAAAATCAGAATTTCGTTCCTGAGCTCGTACACTCGTTGAACTACTCGTCCTCTCGATAGCCATCGAACTTCAGTGTGAAGCAGAATCCAACATGTTCACTACCGACCTCTTCACACATTGCTCTGAAAAGCCTTGTATTTGTCGCTCCTCAGTCTTAATTAAGTGTGATGCTTTGATGACAGTGTACCATGCCAATCTTTATTCATCTGGGAAGAAATTCTTTGATGCGATGACCTGTCGATGGATAGCACAATTGAAACGACGGTTATCGAAGGATTCTTTTCTCGGACACGTGCGACGAAACCCGATCTCACTCCAATCATAGCGGGAGCCCCGTCTGTGCATATGGCCTCGAGCTTATTCCAGTCGAGTTGATGAGCGTCGAAATAGTTGGAAACACAGTCGAAAATGTCGTAACCAGTAGTAGTTGTTTGGAGAGAAATACAAAAAAGGTATTCATCCTTGAATGTCTTATCTTTCAACACGACGTAGCGGACGAAGCACAATAGTTGTGCACAATTCGCCACATCAGTGGACTCGTCTAGTTGAATAGCAAAGTTGAACGGAGAGGATCTTATCTCACAGATTACTTGCTCTTCGACGTCACCTGCCATATCGTCAATTCGCCGTCTCATGGTATCATCGGACACTGACACCTTTGATAGTTTCTTCGATTCTTTATCTCCACACATCCTTTCCGTCATTATCTTCGCAGCCGGCATAATAAGTTCCTCCGCCAATGTATGTGGCTTCTTTGCCTTCGCAAGAAGGTAAGCGACATAATAAGAAGCATGGACTGCATTACGATTTGTTACTGCGAAATGACCGGTCGCGTCTAGTCTTTGGTTTCGGACGATGCTTTCCTTTTTCAGAAAGAATCCTCGATCTTGATCCTTGTGCTCAGGATGTACATTGTCAAGATGGGCTCGAAGCTTCCCGGTTTCATGTTTTCACTAGAGAGGACCTTGTGGCAAATAACACACTGCGGTTTACTAACTCCTTTATCCACAAACTCGGTAAATCCATAGTCCAAAAATTCGTCCTTGTACTTCCGCTCAGGTTGCGGTATGACTTTCTGCTTCTTTCTCGGCGGCATCGTCATACGAAGTAAAAGACAGTTTGTGGTAGCAAAAAGTCGATGCGCAGAAAACAAGAGCGGCGTACGAAATGTTGTCCTCGTTGGAGAGGTCTGTCCTGTGCACAGTGCGTGTGTAAGGAAGAAACTGACGAGCCAGTTCGTCACGTGAGATATGACATCGACTGTCTCTACGAGTACGGAAACTGAGTTTGGCCTTGCCCTCGACCACTGAAATCGATTACCTCACGCAACATTGTCTCAGGCTACGGAGGCTACAAACAATAGCTCTACTGCGTTTCCCTATTCAACGGCGGCGACCAATGAGAAGACAATATAGCTGTTTTCACTTGACTAGCGTTCGATCAGAAGACCAGAACATCAGTCGCAGAGGATGAGAGAAAATTATGATCCAATATCTTAAAAAAGCTTAGGGCCTATCATAGCGAATACTGTAGTGGACCTCAATCTTACTTTAACTAATTCTAGGTAGGAAATCCGTCGTTACCCATAAATTTTCTTCATTTTACCCAACTTTGGGTAATTACCCAGAGTTTGAGAACCCCTGATCTAGCCTATTATATCTACTACATCATCGCTCTAGCGCGTCAATAATCTGCCGATTAATCGGTACACCCCTTCCGTCTTATGGACGCTTTTTCGTCTTGTCTTTCAGAGAGCAGTCCAGTCAGATCAATGCGAAATGTGGTCTGGAGTTAGCTCCACAATCATTTATCAGACGATGACCGGCAGCAGCGGTCGAAAGATCTCAGCGCTCTGACAAGATAATTGGTTTTTATTGGGATTCCTTTATGAACAAATAAAAATCTGATGAACGCCAGTATGGTAGAGATAAAAATTTAACTGTTTATTAAAAATACGTACGAAGTAAGGATCGCTGTAGCCGTCCTTGGTACCAAGACACACTATTCAATGTTGATAGATGATCAAGACGATCTCCAAAAATCATACAATTCAGATCTGTTAAGGCGTTGACATTTGATTACAACTCACCATCGATCAATTTTTCGACTAATTTCTTATCTTCATCTTTTAAGTCGTTAAAATCTTCAATATCATCTGTATCTTCGATTTTCTTAGTAGTAGCACGTGCACGTTCGAAAGTAAGAAATAGACAGTTAGCGTGATACCATTGCTTCATATCACCGCCATCATCAGAAAACGGATTCGGAACTATCTTGCCCAACCTGAGAGATCCCTTTTCCAGCTTTTGTTTGCACTTCTTGCACGAAGCAACACCACGTTTAGCATAATCACAGGTGAATCTCGTACTGCTCATCTGAAATAGAAAGCAAGCGAATAAACATACTGTGTAACCAATTTATATCACAGCAAGTGGCCTCTGTGGCACAGTGGTTAAGTGTTTGGCCTAGCGATCTTTTGGTCCAGAGGTCGAGCCCCGAAAGTGTCATTGGAAGTCGTCAGGAAGAGCATCCGGACTAAAAGATCACAACGCTCCAGATTAAAGTCTGACTATGTCAGCACCGACCAAGCCCCCAGCATGGGAGTAGTGACGTTAAAACTTCACTCACACAAACAGGGATCAACCCTGACAATAAATCTATATATCTACGAGCGCATATAGTATATCATAACAAGAACTGAGGCTGTGGTCTCCTCCACTTGTCATCATTTGGCAGTAACAGATGTTTCTTCTCGATTGCTGTGAAATTGATCTATTATCTTCAGGCTGATTTTTTCGCTTGTTAGATGTGAAACCGCAATCAGACTACTGATCAACATTTATTCCAAAATACACAAAAGATTCAAATCAGTACAAAGACAAAGTATATTACAAAGGTATCAACAGAAATTCAATGACAATCCATTTATTGTGCACAAGAAAGGCCGTTTTCACGAAATAATCATCGGCCTTTATCGGTAATCCACTTCTCAAACGAAAAATATTTCCCTTTGAACTTTAATCGATGCAATGAATCCCATCCACACTGGTCTGTGAAAAAATCGAGATCCACACATTCGGCCCTCCTTCACTTTTTTACAGAATTTTCACCCCTAGCACAGCTATGAGCCATGAACGAAGCTAAGGGTTAATCAATGAAAAACTAATAAGTTGTATTACTTTAAATAAATTTAAAAAACAGATCTTCTATTCTGATTAATCTGTCACCATCAGAAACCTGCTCGCGCGCCTCTTGAAAGTATCAAGATTGTATTGGTCAGGGAAAGTGGTCTGGGGAAGCTGATTCCAAAGCTGTGTCGTGCTAACAAAGAAGCTTTTCGAGCGACTCACAGTACGTGCGCGTTCTAAGCTCACATTATAGCATGTAAGTACTTCTCATACGATGATGAAAGTCATCCCAGTAGCCATTTATAATAGAATATAATGCTTACTAATTTGAATTATTAATTGAAGTAGTCCTAATGAGGACTGATGGCGTTCTCCAATCCGCAAGTGTACAAAGGCAATGCTACTGTAACCATTGGATTAATCAGTTCTTAAAAGAACTCAATGTAGCTTTCTCGTGGCAACGAATTAAAATTGATCAGCTTTGGCCCAATATCTGGTAAAAATGGAAATCTTAAGACTTGTACTAATACCATAGATTCCAAACACTGCCGTATACACGTTCAAAACAGACGTCTAATATACTGTACCGACTACAGATGCTGATAGTGGAAATAGAATAAGACAATGGTCACCATAGGTTAAGTAAATTAAAAATGGATATTATAAAACAACAGGAAACCGATGAATAAAAATTGGAAAAGTGGAGGTAAAATATGGAAATACAACGATGCTACTACACCGATTACAAGTGAACTATATCTGACACTACACAAAGTGGATAATGGTAAGAGTGGATAAGTGGAAAGTGGATAATGGAAGTAAACAATAGAACTACAATGACACTCTACTACACCGAAAGCAATGAAACTATACACACTATACCTAAGACTACACATGGAAAATACATACTATTTCTTCACTTGAATTTGTTATCGCCAGTTTCTTCATCCGTCTATAGTACTTCATGTAATTCCACATTTCTTCATTTGAATTACAATACATCGACCACTACTTCAGCTACCGATTAAGGGATATAAAACATAATACTGCAGTCCGTCAGTCATAAACAGGTACTCGTCTAGTTGCGTTTCGACCCCTAACCTGAACACTCAAACCCAGACGAGCGGGGTCCCACACATACTGGCTGACAAAATACTGAATAGGTAATGATATGTCTTGAAAGATATGTCACAAAGATAAGTCAGACATCATTCAATTGTTGCGTTTCCCACATGTAAACTGATCCTGTCATTAAATTCATCCCATCAATAAATACGAGTACAGTATGCTTTTTGCGATCCGCACATGTAAACAAATCCTGTACATCAATCTTTGCCTTTTCGATTCCCTCAAGTAAACAGATCCTGTTCATCCTCGAATCCCATAAAGATGTAATCGCTGTGTGATAAATATGTAATCCGCCTTTACAAAAACTTCGCCTCATACATCAAGACTTAACAATGGGAGCTTACTCATCTCCGTAGGCCACGCTAAGCGCTCTATATTCACTCTTAACCGCCCGCCATTAGAGATACATCATTCTCCAGATACATTAGCTCTGCGTGTGCATCTGGAGAAGATCTTAGGTTTGGGTACGCACTCATTTACTATAGAGCTGCTTCTACCGAAATATCATCTGTAGAAGAGACTGCGTGAAGCAACAGCCCGTCTGACGGAGAGCGGCTGCAACTTGTTAGTAAGTTTTTCACCCATAAGATTCTTGACACGTTTCTAAACCGGTTCAAGGAGGCTAGGATGCGTTTGCGGATCGCCGGCCCACAGATGACAACAATACGCCATCAGAGGACGAGAAGTCTGTGGTGGAAGATAGCTGCTGGCACGATGGAGACTACCAATGCGTTGAACTGCCTGCTTGCTAATCGACTGGATGTACGGTTTCCATGACAAGTTTTTCGTAACCGCCAATCCAAGGAGAGATGGAATCTTGCTCTCTGATCCTATTATCTGACATCTTAATGCTGTGATCATCATCATCTCCTTTAAGTCGCATGTGCAGAATACTCTGAGTTGAAGGAAACAAACCAATTGGCGCCCCACTCTGAGACCCTGTAAGTCTTCATTAAGAACGTCGCGTAACTGCTGACATTGCTGAGTGTTCTTAGCTAGTCGCTCATTGGAATTAATTGGACTTTAATCACTAGGTAGTCTGGGAGGTCGTTGATGTACAGCAGAAAAATAGTGGGCCCCAAAATTGACCTTTAATGAGCTCCTGCACCAACAGTCTTGATGGAGGACTTTTGGCACGACGAATAAAACAATGGGGAACGTTGCAGAAGTCTTGTTTTCTCAACAGTATTCATGGTAACCGGGATATGCCTCTGTCTTGATTCGATTGCCTCGTGAAGAATGTTCAGTTAGTCCACTGATGAGCACCTACTTATCACAGCCTTTAAAGTAGTAATTAATTCTTAAATGATAAATTAAAGTATACCTTTCATAAGCAGAACTTCGATATGATATCAGTACATAAGAAAATCGACTTTGCACTCAAAAAAATAAACTTAGGAGGAAATAAAAAATAAACTTCGCGAAATATTTGGAGAAATATTTTGCGCGAACCCTATATTTCGTGCCAACCCTCGTCACACCTTCACCGGCAACATATGGGTAAGTGCAAAAGAGAACAGTGAAAGAAAGTTCGATCAAAAATGAGCCAAATAAGTGCCATGCCCAAAAATCTGATTCAACAACATGAAACATCTGATGATTGTTCATACCTGGGAAACCAGGGGATGGTGTTAATTGGGACGGCCGAAGCCTGCCAAACATTTAAAATAAGCAATCGTGGAGAATAAGAATGAACAATTAATCAAACAAATAAATTCAATGACCAGTAAAATAAAATAATGTCCCAGAGCCTGCTAGTTAGCCGGAGCACGGTCACAAACCGCCGACAACAAACCTTTCCGACAAGGTAGAACCCAAAGAAGCATGAGCTTCAGACGACAAAGCATTATTGAGACTCCGTTTTCACCCTTTCACCACTTTCAGGCAGCAGGTTGAATAAGAAAGGGAATAAATTACAGAAAACTTAATTAGTTAAAGGGAACTTAATTAAAGGAAAATACAGCATTTTTAACGTTGGAGCTTTCCATGGTTGCCACTTTTTTTGTCTCATAAAATTCCCGCTTTTTTCGTTTAGAAAATGCAAGCTATGATCTCATGAATATTAACACTTTATATGCATAAAATGAAGTTTAGATTTCATAACTAGAATGAAAAATGTGTTATTAAATATATCATAAATATAATTACAGTTATTTCAAATCCGCAATATTAAAACTAGTCGATAAATGCATCAAAGCACAGATTAAAGAGAAATTTGAAGAAAGATGTGAGCATTTAAAAATCATTTTGTAGGTCATTTCCAAAAATAATTCCAGTTTTTTAAATAGGCTTTTGTAGGTTTCATAGTTTTGAGAGGCCTGCAAATATCTTACTTTCAGAATGCCATTTTGATGTTCTACGTTAGGACTAAAGTTTTAGACAGCAAAATACTTTAAAGCCTATTACACTGAAATTCCCGCTTTCAAGCTTGCGTTGGCAACCGTGGCTTTCCAATTAATGTGACTCGTTTTCCTTAATTACCTTTCTTCATCAAACAGCAATTTGAAATTTAAATTCGATGTCTATGGAACTATACCGGTACATACGAAATTGCACATACAAGTAAATATCTTAGTCCGGCAGCCAGAACGAGTTTCTGCAGGGAACGAGGTCGAAAGTGAGACTTTCACAAAATGTTGTACACCCTATCCCTACTACGAATCGGAACGTCTGCCAAGTTCTAATGAGTTCCTCTTCTTGTCAGACAAGATCAAAGAAAAACACTTGTAAATCCAATAGGAAGCAGATTAGTTTTTGGCTACAATAAAATTTTGTATGTTTTCTCTGATTAAACGAAAAGTACTAAGCCCAGAGTCATAATTTTTGGCATGGAATGTCTTCAGGTCATTTCCTTTCATGTTCATGCAAGGTTCACAGAACATCATTCTGTGAAAGTCTCATTTTCGGCCTGGTTCCCTGCAGAAACTCGTTCTGGCTGCCGGACTATCTAGTGCCCTCAGACAAAGCCGTACTCAACACTGTGTGCTACATCAGCCAATCAGAATCCAGCGGTGCTTCAATACCACTATAAGCATGTTGGAAGAGATTAAGAGAAATAAATCGTGGAAATGGTTTGCATTACGATGATCATCAGATATACAGAATTCTCTATTCAATGAAAAGTAATTTGCCGCGCTTTTCACAGACTGATTAAATATTCGTAGAGATACAACAAAATGAAACATTGACTTGTTTACTGTGAGCGATACCATTTCTCAAGAGAACCATTCAACTTCCAGAAAATCTGGCTAACGGAGACATCACCCATGTTACACATGCAGAGGGATTTTATTACTATTTACATTTCAAGTATGCGGGAAAATGAATGAGGTCTGCAACACCTAATCTGCACCAGTAAGTGCAATGATTCACGCAATTACAGGAATCCAGTTGACACAGTTTCTTATAGATTACTACAATTAGATCCTGTTTTTTGAGATATGGTAAAACCTATTTTACTACTTTTTCCAAAAATGATGTAGAGATTATGTGCAGAATGCCTTGCACCAACTATTTACTTACTTTTTTGGAAGCTCTTGCACTGATTCTGGTTATATTAGATGCGTTATGTCAAAATGTTACAACCAATTCACTCTTTGTGGTCAATTTTTTTTATCTGGAGTTAAATCTACCTATTGTTGCAGGTAGGCCTGTTTTTAGTAAGATAGGCCTTCTGCTGATCTTAGAATTCACTGGTATTCACAATGCTCATCTGGTTGATTTGAATGCGAGGAGTCCAAAAATAAAGACTAACTTTCTTCATCTTGCTTAGATCTATAACTAAGACGAAATTCAGCTAAAAAAATTGGTTCAATAGGCCATTCTGGTACTTTCCAATCACAAATGTTGATGAAATTGTGATAGTTATTGTCAAGTTAGATGCGATGCGTCCCTGAATGGCAGCCGACTTGCCCTACCAAGTAAAGATTTTGAACTAGAGCCTAATGCACCGACATTCTCTGCATTGTTGCATATAAGCCTACTGCCAAAGTTTGTAATCGCTTATCTCTGTAACATAAATCTCATTTTGGCTAATTCAAACGCTCTAGAGTCCAAGAATGAGGACTTTTTTTCTTTATCTGTCTCTAGTTTCTCAATATGACGGAGAAGATTCAAAAGATAAGTGTCAATAGGTTTATGCTTTGGATAGGTCTAATGCCCCATACTTTCAAATCGCAGTTGAAACTGCACTGATATTGCATGCAGTATTGTCATTCAACTCACGTGCACTGAATTGAAAAATGCTGGTATTTTCTCTCAATCCGCCGATAATATAATAATATGTGGTCTAATCGTAACTTGTACAGTTTAGCATAGAGCCTATGGAATGATGTGCTTCAATTTTTTAATACTATTTTGGAATAAGAAAAATGGAGACTGCACAATGGAAGAAGTCTTTTTCAATTGATTAATCAGTTAATTATTGCTTGTCCTTATATGATTCAAATATACATGGACCAAACTACCATTACTACCCATAGCAGGGCTGTGGAGCCGATGCGTTATCTCATCGGCTCCGGCTCCACGACACTGATGTGAAAGGCTCCGGCTCGGCTCCGGCTCCGGCTCCGGCTCGGCTCCTGCTCCGGCTCCGACTTCAAATTCAGGTTCTATCTATGCTGGTTATCCTGGATCCGTTGAACGGGTTTTTGGATAACGGTGTGACCTTTAGAGGCTTGCTACAATCATCAAATTAGTTTTCATTAACAAGCAACGACTTAAGTTAATAATAAAAATGATAATAGCCTAATATAATGACAAATAACATACTTGTCATATGTTTTTGCATTAATTTACTATCTCTGAAAGATAAAATAAAGTTATAGCCAGGATTGGTTAAATTAGATAAAGATCTCCCGCACTGGCTAAATATAAATTGGCCTAGCCTGCAACCAGTCTACTACGAGGCTACATTAAATAAGACCACATGAGTGATGATGATATACCTAATTAGCCGTCACAGGGGCCGAATAGTAGTATAAGCTTTTTAACAAAACTTGAATATGAAACTGGATAGCGTATGCCTCTAAATAGCTTATAGGGCCTGTATCTACTCGAACATGGAAAGGGTATCGGCTATATAGCCAAATATACCGTATCAATAAAGATATCAATTGCTTTATTGAATATTAAAGTGTATATAGGCTAGCTTAGGTTGTTATTGTTATTTGTTATTGCCTTTATTCAATAGTCTGTTGGTCCATGAATAATATGATCGGTGGGTAGCCCACGACTCATCATCTGTAGAAATTGTAATTTAGATAGCCTCATTGCAGTGTAGGCTAGAAATGTACAATTGAAAATTATACTTAAAAAAATTAAAAATATCTAATTTAGGACAAGTTTTGTAATTCTATGCAGCATACTTAATAAGTTAAGGCCTAACTTACATTATATTAATTTCGTATTTTTCATTATGGCGTAAAGTTGCACTAAATAATTCATCAATGATTCATGTATATTATTATATTCAATTTATGTATGACACATTACCACTATTCCTCTGATGATGGTTAGGCTGATGAAACTGAACTCGGAGTATCACACATTATGTTGCAGGGTGCTGCTATGCATAATAAAAATTTGACTGCGAGCACCGAGCAGAAATCCCATCTACTTTGCTAGCTTTCAAATGCGCGTGCGGTTTAATGTCACAGACAATAGAAAAGGGAGGTCAAAAGGCGCCTTTATTGAGAGCGTCTCAGTCTTTTTTTTTATTGTTTACATATAAGTCAGCATGATATCAGCATAAAGTGTTGACAGACGGAAAAAATAATGAAAATTCTTGAAATCCACAGGTCTATGACATTTGGGGAAATATCATTACACGATACGGCTCTTGTGCAGTCCGCCCCCCTATTTTTTCTCTGGTCAAAAGATGCAGCACCATTGGATGTCCGTTTCAGCATCACCGGTTTGAGTGAAGCATTCCGTGCTGTTGTAAAAATCTACGTGGGTAATTGCGATGTCATGGTCGCAAACTTCGTCAGCAAGTCAACATTGTAATTTGCCTTCGGGTTTTTCGCATTGAAATATACCCTTTGAATTTTGAAGTCAAAGGAAATTCATTGTGAATGAGATACCTTTAAAATAATAGGGCGCTACTAGAAGTGGCTGGGTCGCTTATTGCTATAGCCATGTGAGGACTTCTATAGGGACTGCTATAGCCAGTCAGGTCATTCGTGTGAGTGTGAAGAGTTATCCCTCCAATCAAAATTGATCAAATTGAATAATCGATTGTTTTGAAAAATGTAGGTGGGGGGACTGCACAAGAGCCTATAATACAATCTAAGGAAATTGGCATTGTCACAGATGCCAGTAACTTCTGCCAGTAGCCACACCGATAGATGATAGCCTACATAGTAACCGTATTAGATTTAAGACATTGCGCAAGAAATGTAGCTATATTATCTTTGCTGACTGAACTGGAAATGTGTACATAAATGACTGGCGACTTGTCTCTAGGAATCTACAATCATCTAGTTAGCATGCATATAACAAGTCTTCAAATTAATGGATTTTGGAGAATACGTTGTCAATATGGAAATTAGTCTTACGAAACATATGCAATAAAAAAATATTACACATGTGTGTAAATATATAATAAATATAATACAAAAGAAGGCGGCAACTGCAAAGAAAGATATCGTGGAGGACAGATCATTGGTATACTTAAAAGACATATCTTTAGATTTCAAATGATTTAATTTTTTTATGATGCCAATTAATAACTTTCAAAATTCTAGATTTATATCAAAGCTCAAACTATCGGAGCCGGAGCCGGAGCCTTTGTGATAAATCGGCTCCGGCTCGGCTCCGACCAAAATCATCGGCTCCTTAAGGCTCCGGCTCGGCTCCGGCTCCACAGCCCTGA
>CAJQUW010003112.1:0-76532 GCA_907163375.1 Prostheceraeus crozeri | reverse complement strand
GTTCTAAATGTAGAATGGGTGCTAAATTACAAGTGTGTGATGAAGTAGTTGTTATAATTTTTAAACGTCGTACTAAATTTTTGATGAACCCAAAATCTCTGTCAATTTTTCTAAATGATCATTAATTTTGTCTAAATCTGCTGAACACATTTTTAAACATAAAAAAATTAAATAAATATTATAGATAAAAATCATAGATAAAAATCGTAGATAAAAATCATAGACAAAAATCATAGATAAAAATTAGAAACAACATATTTCAGCTACACTTTTATAATCCTTTTCGTTTAGAATCTTCTTTTCTAACAGTCTTTTTAATATAGCATGAATTTCATTGAAACTAGAATTATGTCCTTCTTTTATTGCAGATATTAAAATATTTAATCTATTTAGTAATTCTTGTGGATCATCTGGTAAAAATACAGTTGTTTCAGTTTTTCATGTTTTTCAGATTAACCTTTCCCTACTTTAACTCCCGTTGATAATAAATTTTCTAATTGT
Organism: Prostheceraeus crozeri; assembly: GCA_907163375.1. Classification (NCBI taxonomy): domain Eukaryota; kingdom Metazoa; phylum Platyhelminthes; order Polycladida; family Euryleptidae; genus Prostheceraeus; species Prostheceraeus crozeri. The sequence continues at coordinate 76,031 of CAJQUW010003112.1, read as the reverse complement.
TTATAACGTCTAAGAGATTTTACTGCACCAACACTGTCTAACATAGCTTTATATTTTATGAGATCTTCTACAGCATAATTATTTAAATCTGCTCCTCTTAAAAGATTAACAAAATTTCTATCTAAATTAAAAGGAGATTTATATCTGGTGAAAAAATTAAACCCTCGAAAAGGTTGTGGAAATATTTCTTTTTGTCCGAGATAAAATCTAGGTATTGTTTTTCCATCTATAAATGAAATAGAATGTTCAAATTGCATAGATTTTGGTAATTTATTATTAATGTTTGACTCTAGTAATCCATAGTCATCTAATATAGTTTTGTGCTCTGGATCTGTTATATCAATTTGTTTATCATTAATTGTTAAGTTCCTTTTCAAGAGTTTTAAATGGTTTCATAGTTTTTTCAAAATCAGTTTTTACTTGCTCGGTTTGCTGCATTTTTTCAAACATATCAGATTGAATACCAGCTTTTATCATTCTATGTTGAAGATGATTTTCTTTCATAATATTTCTTTGTTTTATTAACTCTTCTAATTGTTTTATTCTTTTAAAATTATCAGCTCTAATTTTATCCATTTTTAAAATATAATATTTGAATTTTGTGGGTAACATTGGAATACAGCAAAAACATTTTACTGAACAAATTATTTTTTTATTGCTTTGTTGTTTGACATCTTTTCGTTTAAAATTTTCTCGTATTAAGTTTTGTTTAATAAAGTTTTGTCTAATAAAGTTTTTAGCTCTTCTAAAAAAATTTTATCATTTTCTTCATTAAAAATTTTATCATCAATAAAAGTTTTACCATCACTAGAAATTTTACCATCCTTTTTATTTTTATCATTAACTTTTTCTGTCTGTGATTGAAATGATATTTGATTTACTTCATTAGCTATTTGATCAAATTTTTCAATCTCATCTAACGTAATAACATTATCATCACAAACTCTCTGAAAGAAGTAATGAAGTTTATCATAGACATATTTAATATTTAAATTCTTAGTTTTTAATGATTTTCGTTTCTTAGTTATTAAAGATTTATCTAACATTGTAACAAGTGAAGTTGCAAAAACACCCGTACCTGTTAAAGCTGTAGCAACTACTGGAATTACTAAAACACCAGAAGAATAACAATTGTCAAAGCACCTAAACTTATTGTTAAGAATATGCCAATTCCTTGTGTTACATTCTTAACTTTAGTCCATCTCTTTCTTAATTTTTTATAATGCTCTAATCTTAATAATAATTGAGATTCCTTATCTTTCATATACCTAACTCTATCTTTGTGTTTTTCTTTATTCATTTTTTCAATGTTAATCTTTTCAATGTCCATTAAAGTAGAACTACGTTCATCATGATAACGAAGATTATTCTTGAGGTTCCTTCCACTTTTGTTTCATCCACATTTGTTACTTCCATTTTTAAATTAATATTTTGAATAAATATTTTGAATCAATATTTTGAATAAATATTTTGAATACAATCTTCTGGTATATTGAGACTACGTGATATTTTGAGACAACTTAAATTTTCGTCTGCCTAAATTTTCAAAATTCTTAGACCACGTGATATTTTGAGACAACTTAAATTTTCGCCCTTCGGCCACGTGAAATTTGAAATCTACCTAAATTTTTGAAATTTTGATTTTTTTGAAAATTTTGAAAAAACCCCCGCAAAAGTGTGACATCCGGCGCAAGCGAAGCGAAGCAAAGCGAAGCGAAGCGTCGCGCCGGATGTCACACTATAAACTACTAACTGATATTTCAAATCATCTTTAGATAGAAATCTGAATTTCAAATCTATTCACATTTGCAAACATTCATAGACTTTCAAATGTTTCATTAATCAAAATCTATTGAAAGAGCAAACTTTCATAGACTTCAATAACAGTCAATGAAAGATTTCTTCATCTCTCCATTATCTGTGACTAACATTTATCAATAACTGCAATATTCATAGACTTCTCAAGAGTTACATACAATAGCATTATATCATGGATTTTGCGGGCAGAAATATCAGACATTCTGGTCTATGCTACATTATTGTACAGAGGAAGCACTATATGTCAAATCTCCATGTAAATTATGCGATGGCCCATAGAAGTAGATAACAGTATACTAGAATGGAAGTTTGATATCTTGCCAATGTAAAATGATGGCACATAGAAAAATCTATGGTTTGTAGATCAGATTCGATTTAAAACATTGCATCATAGTCAAACTATTTGCCAAGTTGGTTCTGTAAGTTGTTGACAGCAAATTACAGGATTTTCATGGAGAATTGTAAGTGAGATGGTGACATTGCTTCATATGAAATAGCATACTATTCCATGAGTTAATATGCTGTGTTAATTTGTAGCAGTCATTAACAACTACTTTCCATTTTTTCAATACAGGACTGCGAATCAAAAATTGGTTCGTAGAGTCATAATTGAAAGTGGTCGGTGTGCTGCTTGTAAGAACATGTGAAGAATTCACACATGAAAGTTGTGATCATTGGATAGTTTCTCCTTCAAGCGATTAAGAAACCTAGCGCTTTTCTGGAATAAACACATTGAAAGCTTCTTTACTGACAATCATTCTCAGATAAATGAAATGTCATAATGTGATGATATTTTAGAAGCTGATATTCGAAAGCGTGTAGAGATTTTGAAAATTGTTCAAGCATAGTGTAGTGACCAGGGGAACCCTTTAAAGTAAAATGAATACCCTAAGATTTCTTGGCCTCTGATTTCAAGTCCGCTTATACTCTTGATAGATTATAGGAGCGATATTTCAAAATGATGAACGTACAGAACGTTTTAAAGGATTTTTTCTTTGTCATCCTGTCTCCGCAGTATTTTGTAAATTCACTATTGCTTTTGTGCACATGATCTTTGGACAAGGGGCAACAATCCAGATCACAAATTGACTTGATAAATATAAATGCCAATCAGAAAACTTGGAAACCAGTTCGTAAAATTTGCATTTTGCCCCAACTAAGTTCCCCCGGAGTGTGCCAAAATTTTCATGCAATTTCCATTCTAGGACTTTCTATGGTATTGTTAATTTCTATGCGATGGCCAGACTTTTAGAGAAAAACTCATTAGATATCCATGTTAAGAACATAGATTGTTAAGAATATAGAACATTCCGAACTCAATATATTATAGCTCAACGATCATGTATCTAATAGCAACCGACTTTAACTACATTCATTGTAGAGCGTAAATATATCGATAGACACCTCTGTAGCGTCAGAATTGTACCGATATCTGATGCAGTGAAAATGGAAGGGAGAGACGATCTAAATCGGAAATTGATATGTGAAACCGGATATCGGAAATAAGTTTAAACACATCATCGCTGACTATAATCGATGTCCATCTACAGAGTGTACAGATTAGTGCTGCAGGTTGTCAAGACATGCTTTAACCTGTTAAGCCCCAGTTTTGTATTTGCTACACCGCCTCAACTGCCAATGACGGGCGCTGCCCGTCATGGTAAATTCCATGTTTACACTGCTCTAAATATTTTATTTCTTGATTTACAGTACTTATTTTCTGAGATATCAAAAGAGCAAGTACTCGTAAAATTTCACAACCTTCTATAGCAAAAAGCAAAAACGAACACAAATAGAAACGCATGTTCATTTCGTATAACCAAAAACAAGAAACAACTCAGCAACAGCTATCCACTTGTATTAAGAGTGAACATGGGTCCACACAAAGTCCCGGGGTTGAAGGGCGTGGCCTATTTGGTCTAGGCGACAACCGCTTTGGGGCATGCGATTGCTTTAAGACGGTTGTGGCTGCAGGACGTCCTCCATTTGAACTCCATTGAATCAATATAATGGCTTTCAAGAACAATTTTGGCTCTGATGTTCGTCCATGAAGTGAGCATTTCAAACAACTCATCAGTAAGATACATATTTATGAAATACTCTACATCACTTGTCGTTGGAAGTTGAGAGCGTTGAAGTCCTGGATTTGCAGCAAAAGAATGTTCAGGCTGATATGTATCGTTGTCTTTATTAATGATTTGCCACTCACCTCTTTCTTCGACGACGACATTAGTATCCATGTCAGAGTCAGAATCCGAAGATTCACTTGAGGAAGAGTTATCACTTATATCACTGTTAGGTTGACTGAATAATCTGCTTGCCGCAGTAATCGCGGAGAACCTACGTGATCGACGCATATCTATACAATTACTAAATCATCAAGGTCATGCCTGCGAATTCAGATACATTTTAGACATAGAAATTCATAGCATAGCGCGAGTTGTGGCTGTGTGTTCATGATTCAAGTAGGTCTATGTGTTTTGTATATAGTGCATCAGCGGAATAGATTCTGCTTAATGTAGATATCTATCAGGAGTCTTATCTAAAATTTTAGTCTTCTTCAGTCTAAAGATAATATCCGTTTAAATATGTTACAAAGTTTGTTCATATTTGTTTCACCAACATTCAGTCATTCGTGACTTCCTTATATTGTAAGAAAGAATACCTCCGGTCTTTGGGGAATGAGCTTATTATGCACACCACGAGTTCAGTCTTCCTTATCCAAGTACAAATATTGAAACATTTTGATATTGTTCATTTTATAAATTCATTTTCACTACAGAATCAATGAAATGATGAAACGATTTTACAACTGAAATAATTTTGTAGAAAAAAACAGAAAGAACTGGGCAGATGCGACAATGCTGATCATGACGGGCAGTGCCCGTCATTGGCAGTTACGGTCATGTACAGAATCAGAAACCAGTCAGTTGTAGAAACTATCTCATGACGGGCAGTGCCCGCCATTGGGGCTCAACAGGTTAATGATCTGCAGAGCTACAGAGTTGACTGGAAATGGACCTCATGAAAAGTGCAATTCGCGTGTTCACTGGATAAAGAGAATACCTTACATAAGTTTCGTAGTCCTCATTTCCCTTAGACCTCCAAGAAAAGCCTCGAAATTCGAAAGTCTTGATAAAGAGCTCCCGATAAAATTCTTCCATCTCTCAATAGATCATCTAGATATTTCTAAAAAGATCTTCTTTTTCATTTCAGACAACAGCATCGGAGGCGACCTTGGTTTCTCTGCTAGCTGCCAGAAGACAAGCAATATCACAATGTCGCGAGAAAAGTAACTGCAGTGAACTCACAGACTCTGAAATCAACAGCAGGCTGGTGGCTTATTGTTCTGATCAGGTGAGGTGACAATGCAACATGTCATTCAACAGCTAGCGGAACCCCGACAATTCGGCGGCTTTGTCTATGCGAGAACATCACCAGAAAAGCTTTCTTCCAGTTGCTTAATGTTTAAGAATAGCCTTCTAGTTTAGGTATGTTTTCTAACATGAAATTCATTCGTGTGCACCTGTGTCATGCTGACTTCCAACAGAAACAACCCTGTCAGCAGTCCTCAACTTTATCAGGGACGTGGTCACTACTCCTGTCTCCGCCAGTCATGGGCACAAGCTCGTCGGGGCCAGGAACTCAACAAGAACCAACCATGACACCATGTAACCAGACCAAATTATCGCCAACCAGGCTTGCCGTGGGAATGGGAATCTTGCTTCAGGTCATGGGAATCCCATGGGAATTAAATGAAGATTTTGATCACCAAAATAAGATAAATTTAAATCTTATTTGAAAGTATCAACTCTTTTTTGGTTTGCAAAGGTTGTGAGAAAGCGAGAATGCAGGCTGTAGTTGCACTCATCTTACTGGATGATTAGGCGAAGCCGCTCATGAATGACGCACAGATTGAAGTGAAAATGCAACATTTATACATGTACATTGTACAGATGTGTCTACAGTAAGCAGGCTGTCCTTGTCTGAAAAAAGCATGATTCTGTCAGGGTGACGAAACACGGGTCGGTAACCATCATCATAACAATTCTTTTCTTGGCTTTTCTTGGCTTTCTTGTTTCTCGAATATAAATTTGTCTTTTTGCATTTGTGGCTTTGTCATCAAAGTTAGATAGAATTGGAATTACATCGTACCTAAATACATGGGATGCGAGCGAGCGTATTATAACATATTCATAAATCAGTAGTTGTTTCCTTCATAGAAATATGCGTAGGCGAAGTACTGACTTCATTGCTTGTATACAGGCACTGTACTTGTATTGTAAACTTAAATATGATATTGCGATGAGCTAGAAGTTTGCCATGTTCATCACAAGTACGGCACCGCATGAAGTGAATCAGAGTGAATAGACATGCGAATATGTGTATGTACAGGCCTATATGTAATCGAAGACTATTTCGATGAAGTCGTCTTTATTGATTGACTAATCCCTGAAACAAAATGATAGATATTTCTGATAATTAGAAAAAACTTGCAATTTTTGGAAATTACAAAATAAGATAGATTGATACTTTTTCATCCAAAAGATAGGTCAACTAAAAGCGCTTAATCTCATCAGTTCAATTGCAAAAATCCGTTAATCGACTTGTAGTCCGAAAGAAGAGAACCATAAACCGTATATAGGAAGAGTAATGAGCCATGGGAATTCTGATGGGAAATACTGAAAAATCCCGTGGGAATGGGAATTCCCATAGGATTCCCATCAAAAATCCCGTGGGAATGGGATGGGAATGGGAATTCAAAATCAATTCCCACGGCAAGCCTGTCGCCAACCAAGACAGTATTCAAGCTTTCAAGTATTCGATCTTCGATATCTACACTATCAATATAACATAAACACGGATTTTTAAGGGCAACAATATAGGACACTTGAGGGTACGTAAGCGCCTGAATGTTGCCCGAAAAAATCTATGTTAATGTTATATTGAGCGTAATTGAAATGAACTGGGCAGCAATGCTATGAATACACATGTAGATATACGCTGATTGAAATTTCAAAAATGTCTTTCACATGCATAGATAGAGATATCATCATTACGGGATATATTGTTGCCTTCCTTTTTCCACATTGTACCATAGCTCAATTACGCAAAATAGTCATTTGTGTACATAGTAAGATTGATAGGAGATCACTACAGTTTACCAATGAATGTCAGCTTGTATTCACCCGACGAAGGCTGCGACCGGAAGATAGTGCTGCTTCATAAAATATTGATATTCTCAATGGCAAATGTCATTATACACAAAAAAGATTTGATAATGCATGCATCACATTTCACATTACTGGTTTCAGAACCACGTGTCTCGGCTGACAGAATGAAGCTTTGTCACTTTATGCCTGCAGTCTATTTGATACGAATAAAAATATCCTTTATGTTGGGCAACAAGAGATAAGACTTTATTGATGGCTCACAATGTGCGGTGAACGCATTACAGAGGTATGTTTAAAACATAGACAAATAATAAAAATACAACGAGGTCCAAGTGCATCATAAAAAAGAGTTGTACAACTTCACCTTCGGAAGCGGATAAATGAGTTACTAAATCGAACATGTTTGGCTCGCGGTGCTGTAATACATAAAGGATTTCGCAGAGTGGGTTTTCTCTCATCAAACATGATATTCAAAGAATGGTTACTATCACTAACAATTGTAGTAACAATTATGAAGTCTCGGTAACAAATGTCAAATCAGACAAGCATCCTCTTACAGAAACTATCTGTATGCGTTTCCATTCATTCCTTTTCTCTTACGATCTGCGATCCTTTGACTATACTCGCACACACAGACATAAACATGTCCACCTCCCTTATCTGTAAGCCGTATAACGAAGGAATGACGCGTGTATGTTGGCATCGATGTGATCCCCACGGCCGAAGATATCCTTGATGATGGAGGACTTTCTTTTATTTTCAGATGGATAATCCTCTAGGAATTCACCTCAACTTCCGCTAAAAAGAGTAATGGCTATTTGACTGATAATTATAGCCTAGTTGTGTAAGACTCAATGAGCAAGTCCAAATGACTAAGGCAGCAGATAGGAGTCGGCCTGTGTGCATACCAGACAACAAAATGTTTTATGAACTTAACGATGTTCATATCCCCTCGATATTCACACCTGTCTCATTATATTTTCTAATTTGCGGAGATTTTACTGTCATTTATTGAGGAATTTTGCCTCTTCATATCACGAAAAGGGCATCTTCGAAGCTTTCTGTTCTAAGGCAGCTTAAAGCCTTTGTTGACAGTGATTCCCTTACTGCTGTTTACTAGTGTGCTATTCTGGGAGTACTGGAGTATGCGGCTGTCTTATTTGTCAACCTGCAATAGAGAGAATCTAATCAGATTGAAAGAGTTAGTGCTCACAAAATTATGTGTCGATCTTCAAGCTGCAAATGTGCTAAATTCATTTCTCTTCAATATCGAGGACTGATAGTGGGTCTCCGATTATTCAATATACTTATCACAGATAATTACCATCCCCTGTATTATTTAAAACCAAAACCATAGAGTAAGTATATTAGGTAGACAGGTAACTCCGCATTTGTTAAATCTCCAATGTGTATACACTTTCGATTTTATTAAATGAACTCAAGGGGGATACAGTTGGTATTGTCACCAAATGTGAGATATGCAGATTTTTGCAGTTTTGCAGAAATTGACACGGAATTGATTGATCATGATTGTAATGCAGAAGAAATGATATTACGATGTATTTTACAGATCGTCAGTGTCATGACAGCCTTGGAGAGGCAATGTTTGTTAATTTAGCAACTCGTTGACCTGCTGTTGCTTTCATGCTGAACCTCAAGAGTATTTTCTTGGGCGAGATCATATCACAGGCAACCTGCCACTGGCAGAGCGAAATCACATAATCAAAGACAATGACTTCATTTAACTTTGAAAGATGTAAATGGGTCCACATCACTATTCAGATTCAAGAAATGAAACATGAATTTAGTGAATCATAAAATCATGCCGGTGAAAATTGAATTAGAGAACTCGAACTCGAATGAACTCGAAATTTCATCCAAGAAAGCATGAATAATATCGCGACTTTTTCATGAAGACTTCCACTATAAAACGGTTCATGAAATTCCTTTGATATTCAGCTTGATTTCCGCTTTGTTAAGATGCTTATATAGAGGAGTCATCTCGGTAGTATTTAAATTTGCAAAATATTGACTTTTTTGAAACTGCTCAAATAATTTTTTGTACCACGGGAACGCAATCTCATCAAGAAACTGAATCTTTTCATATAAAAATTTTCACTGTATACAGATACCTTTTGAGTCGACCTATATATCCCTACCCTATGACCAGAACTTAACTTATATTCAAACACATACAGAATGCCAAGGATTCCGGGATCAACTAGAAAAAAAGGCCTTCCTCATAGCCATGATACGACTTGCTAATAGTGGATTTTCTTGAATTTGTGACTTGATAATTTTATCATTTTGATTTCTAACTTAATTGTGTTCGATTGAAATTTTGATGCCTCATGATTCACAATATTGGGGCAATGCTCAAATACGATTACTATTATTAATATTATTCCACGAGTTTTATGTCAAGTGTTTTAGAAGTTTGGTAGCGAGAGAAATGGAATCAGGATTTAACGCATTTGCGTGTGTCTGATAATTACCTGGTTCAAATGTCAATTTTGCAAGAAATTTTTCTAGATGATTTGAAGCACTCTGTTCCCGGCACAATTCTATATATGAAATTGAAAACAAGTAGGTTAATTCTCCGAACGTTTTCGGCCATTTTTTCAGGGAGTTACATGGCAATGACAAGTCACGAAGTGCGAGAGCATGATAAAACAGTGTTCAACACATCAATCAATACTACCTCTACGCTACCAAATATTTTACAAGTTACTACTACTGTTAAATTATTAAGTAATGTCAAACAAGAAGTCAAATAATCGAAGTCAATACAAAAGGTAATGCATGTATAGAAGCAGGACCTTTAATTAAGGGTGTCCGATGGGCTCTCATTATGCACCCCCATTTTCGATCATATTCATGGGTTATATAGAAGAAAAGGCAATGTCTATTATAAATTCACGCCTACAGTTAAATAACTTGATTTATAAAAGATACATTGATGACTGCATCATCGGTCCGTTGCAAAGAAACAAAGAATACTGTGACTTCATATTAGAGACATTCAATTCGATTGATGACAACATAAAGTTTACCATTGAAAACCCCGAAGATGGGTTACTGAATTTTTTAGATTTAAGTATTTGGTTAGAGAATAGGAAAATCATGCACAAAAAATATGTAAAAGACATATCGTCTGGCAATGCTTTGAAAAAAGATAGTTGGCTACCGAGCTCCGTCAAAACTAATTTCGTAAAGCAAAGCATTATAGACACACGCAATCGATGTAGTTCAACGCTCTCTGATAACATTAAAATGGAATCGGAGAAAAAATGTAAAGAAAATTTAAAATTTAATGGATACACTAGTAAGGATTTGAGTGTGTCTGATAGAAATACCCAAAAAAATAAAACTAGTAAAATCAACGATGATAAAAAAAGCATTTTGAAGTTACCGTTTATAAGCGACAGTCTTAATCGGAAAATTAATTACCAAATAAGAAAACATAGGTTGAATGTCCGTCTCGTCAGTACGGGCAACAAAAAACTGCGTAATGTTTTGAAGAAAAAAGGCAAAAAAATTAAACACAATGATTGTAGAATATGCAACAAGCTATCCCAAAATCATAACTGTGACACATCGTCTGTTGTATATCAATTCTCTTGTAGAAAATGTGGTGATAAATATATAGGCAAAACTGCTAGACCATTCTACATTAGATACAACGAACACAGTCTCAGTATTCGTAATAAAAATGATCTACCGGTAAGTGCTTTGTCTGAGCACAGTAAGACCTGTCTTGTTAACGGTTCGATTGATGATTTTGATGTCGAATTTCTTCGCTGCTTAAATGATCCTGTTGAAACAAGCGTGGTGGAATCGCGATTAATCAATAAGTACCATCCTAAAATGAACAGACGTCATGAGACAACCGGAGCTATACTGCGTATCTAAAGAGCCAGTTTAGACAGTGTCATTTTATTGCTGCCTTGCCTTGAGAAAGGGTCTGGACCCGAAACGTCGGCTGTGTACATATTTTTTATTCGTAATTATTTCGTGGCATTAAATTACTCGGGAGAGAAAACTGATTTTTTTCACATCATTGATTGATGTGTTGAACACTGTTTTATCATGCGCTCGCACTTCGTGACTTCTCATTGCCATGTAACTCCCTGAAAAAAATGGCCGAAAACGTTCGGAGAATTAACCTACTTGTTTTCTAGATGACTCAAAATTGCATTGCATTGTTTGTTGTAGATTTAAATCATTAATTGCAATTTTATAGCTACAAAAAATGAAAACTCGTAATCACATTGGATGCGTCATTAATATCATTTCAAATGAAGTGATAAAAATATTTATATGCTGATAATTTGACTTTAACTCTTCTATTGCGCACATAGGGACACAGTGTCCCACTCAACATTAGAGTCATTTTTCTTAATGAATAACAAACTTAATGCAAAATCATCCCGTGACTTTTATTTTATCAATATTAGTATCGTTTAGATCTAGGATAATTGTTCCAGCACTTATTTCAAGTCACAGCTGATATTGTTGAATATGTCTATATCTGGTCATATGTATTATATAATTATATACATAGTCAATGTAATTGAAAATGTAACATTTCTATGTTTATTTGTTGACATAGATTTCAGCAGTGAATGAATTGAAATCGTTTAACGTTAGATATTTAATATTACCTTTTTGACATCACCTTCAACTAAATATCGCCGATAAGCAATATAACTTTAACATGGATTTTTGAGGGCAACAATGTAGGACATTTGAGGGCGCGTCAGAGGTGGAAGTGGGTTGTGGGTCGTGGGTGACATTTAGCGTGGGTCAGGTGGGTCGTGGGTCAGACTTCGTTGACCCACTTCCAACCAGTTTGACCCATGATAGATTTGACAATCTCAAATACAGTAAACTTCATTTATTCGTATTCTAATCATTCATGAAAAATGATTGAGTCAGTGTCACTGAAAGGGGTGATGGATGCACACAGTCAAAATATGCAACACTATTGACTTTCACACGCCTCATACAGTTTCGAAAGGGGCGGAATTCACACAAATTAAAGGCCCGAAAACAATTGCTGCTGTCTACTGACAGATGTTGGTTGGTGGAGAGAAGTTGTCTCAGTGCAATTGTGTATGCTCGATTCTCTGTCGCTATGTCTGACGATACCCAATGATGTGTGACCTTGATTTCAGAGACACAGCTACTTAGGAAGTCAGGTATTCAGAGGTTTTATTCATCTTGAAAATTTTCTTGCAATGCCAGATGACCTTCGTTTTGTTTGTTTCGTTTGATTTTGTTGGTCTTTCGTAGAAAATATCCTCTGGTAGAGATTAAAATGGTAAATCTCCGGTAAAGATTGATCAGAGCCTAAATATTTTCGAAATTTTTAATTGATCAAAATATCTTTCATAATATCATCTAAAGAATTTAGGCGTTCAATCTACTTTCGCATCATACATATTCCATGCATCTCATTGCTCATTCGATACATGATAATCAGAAATACGATAATTCAAACGACGGTCATTGATATAGACTTATCCCTTTCACACAGACTTATTATGGCAGAGCTCTGTGAGGAGATATTTTTTTTATTCTGACACTTCGTATGAGTAAAAAGTTTCGTTTTGATATTTGATCTGGTATCTGTTAAAATAGGAATATTCACATGATGCCACTAGTGATTGTTATCACAACGTGCTCGTACGTGTAGCGCCACTCAAATATATCAGTTCATCTATATGTATTGCAAGCTTAAATTATAATAATATTATAATAATATTCAAGCGTTACGCATGCTTACTCCATTACTCCATTTGCTTTTCAATGAACTCAACTTTCTACTTAATAGTTAGCGGAAGTTTATGAAATTTGAATCGATTGCCGTCAGAAGCAACAAAATATTAGTTTGATGAATTTTGTGGGATAATTTTCACACATGTAGTATCTAACATAATAAATGCACGAATAAATGATTTAGGCCTACTGCAATCTTATTTTTTAACTTCATTTGATTAAGAAATGTAACATTTGAAAATTAGTCTGTAGGGCCCTCAACTTAACTAATCATCTCTCTACGAGTTAAATGGGTAGCACTAAAAAGGATAGTCAAGAATTATAACAAGAAACAGAGTCGTTTAAATTTTATTAGAACTTTAGGCATTTGTGGTACATGAACTTTGATTATAAGATAAATTTGATGAGGTTGCATTTGTCATGTGACAAGAGATCTGATACACTTGAATCTTCATAACAAATCTTAACACTAATTTTGATACTACGAGGCCTCTATCTAGACAGACCTAAAATCTTGAATGAAAATGAAACTAAAGATGATACCAGAAACGGAAATTGTACTGACATCATTCACCTTGCAGCATGTGGGTGAGGTGGGTCAAAGATGTGGTGGGTCGGGTGGTTCAAAGGTCATGGTACCCCGTGGGTCAGGTGGGTCGTGGATCACATATGCCGTGGGTCAGGTGGGTCATGGGTCAAGTTTCGTTGACCCAGTTCCAACTCTGGGGCGCGTAGGTGCCTGAAATACGCTGATATACGAAATGTAGATATACGCTGATTGAGATTTCAAAAATATCTTTCACATGCATAGATAGAGAAATCATCATTACGGGATACATTGTTGCCTTCCTTTTTCCACATTGTACCATAGCTCAATTACGCACAATACTTTTATGCCAAAGATATTCATTTCATGGATATCTTGTCTACATATCTCTGTAAATCTATAGCTTGATTCATTGATAGGATTTGTTTTAAACATCATTTCTATAGCTAATCGAGATGTCTATATTCAACATTAGAAATGCTAATACTCTTCTTTCCATTCTACATTTTCAATGTCGCATAGACATCGTATTAACATTGATATAATGTTGATATCTGACCAGTAACTAATGGTCATGACTCCGAAATTTCATAGAATATCTTCCGCCTGCGCTACGATCTCTCACCTCCATATTCATCATTCTATACAAAGCATGAATTCAGGTGAAACAAGAAAGGACGGAATTGTCAAAACTGCGTGTGTCATTTCTCCAGAAGCTGACAGCAGAAATTTATGAAGATTAAACGCCCTAACTTGAGTGTCATTTCATAGGAACGACGTGGGAGGAAATCCTCCTCAAGTCTTATATTTAATCTGAGTGGAATTAGGCAGGAAACGCTCTACATGTTGTTGAATTAGTTATCGTATTATTCTTACAACTTAAAACATTTTTGCAACATTCGTTCAGATTTTCAGTATTGGTCCAGTAATGTGAATGAATTTGAAGAAATCAAATGTATTGTATAAAATATGAGAAAGCTCAATTTTCGGCAAACCGCAATTTCAAATTACTGAGGCCATCTTAATCAATTGATATAATGAGGAGGCTTGCGATTTGAACAAAGGAGCAAGACAGTCAATGCTATATAGGCCTACATGCAACTTCTTAGTATCAAGTCAAGTTAACTTTATTAATTCACAATAGTAGCGGTGAAGCATTACAAATATAAAATGTGAAATTAACTAAAATCAACGCAAGTAGGTAATAGAAAACCAGCGGCCATACTTGATGAACGAATCACCGTAACGACGTGTAAAAGCATGTGGGGCAGTAATACAAGCTCGCTTCCTTACACAATACTTGCTCAATCTTTCTGTAACCATGGAACGCAGTGGATGATCGACATTGGACTCAACCTGTCGGAACAACTTATGACAAATGGAATCAACAGTATGAGACAAGTCAGAAAATGAAAAATCACGGAAAAAATACGATGCACGACCTTCAACTCGTAATAGTCTATTAAAAAGGTAGTTTGGTAAGTTACAGAAACATGGATACGAGTAAGTTAAAATAGAGCGAATATATGAGAGATAACAATTAAAAATCACATGCTCGGAACAATTTGCTCTCTTCAAGTTACGAAGAATACACATCTTACGATAACACATGGATGTTGTTTTGACTATATGCTCATTCCAAGTAAAATTGTCAGAAAAGATAACGCCAAGTAAAATAACAGATTTAACGGCAGCCATGGTGGTGCCACAGCTAGAGATGACATAATCAAAAAGTAAATGTAATTTGTAACATAATTCATTACACAGCTTTTGGAAAAATTGGGTGTAAGGCCAACATTCTCAGACCAAGTTTCAATATGATCCCATTCAGCTTGAGTGCAATCATCTGAAACTTCACGAACAAAATTTAATACAATAACATCGTCAGCGTACTTAACAAAAACAGAATTTTGAGTAATAGGTTTTAGATCGTCAATGACCAATGAAAATAAGATTGGACCAAGAACGCTGCCCTGAGGCACGCCACTGCCGACTTCAAACCATACCGAATAATCATCATCCACCCGCACACGTTGCTTACGATGCATGAGAAAGTCACTCAAAAAGTATATCGCTTGATAAGGGATCCCAAATTTTACCAAAGAAGATATGATTGAACGAAGGGGTAGTTTATCAAATGCCTTCGAAAAATCGGCGGCAATCAAACGTACAGCCCCAGGTTTTCTGTTGAGAAAACCGAGGACACGATGACAAATAGAAGTTAGAGCTGTGGATGTACCCTTTCCAACACCTGGAACGTAGGCAAACTGCATCAGATCCAATTTATTAGTAACATACGGCAAAATCCAGTTACGTAACAGAATGGGCTCAAAACGTTTAGAAAGGACCGGGTTAAAAGAAATAGGACGATAATCAGAAAGTTGGGATACTTTTGAACATCTAGGAATAGGCATAAGGTCACTGTATAACTAGCATAACTTCACTCTACTAACTTAGGTGACATGCCACGCGTAATGACGGAACACCCCAAACATCCGTGGTTAAGGACATTCTCTTCCTCTACCCGCGTACATACGCGCTGCACTAAGAGTCAGAAATCACGTGATCTGATGCTGTTAAAACATAGGGAATGTTTATGAATACGCGCGGGCGAGCGTTTATAGTTTGCGCGTCGTCTATGGTTGTCTGGGTTGCCGCTTGAACCACGGATGAACCTCTAAGCATGTTTCTGTCTTCCCTGAGCATGAAATTGAGGTCCTATCACATTGTTTAGCGTCTGATACATGCAGACACATGAGACGCAAAGTCTATATAACAGGACTGCTGACAGATGTTGCGGCAATGTCACGCATAGCCACGGATGTTTAAGGTCACGTGTGAATTACGCGTAATTGAGCGTGTCATGTCATGTAGTGTCAAGGTTGTCTAAAGTCACTCAGGTTGCTTTACAACTTGCATATCAAAGGAGATCAAAGGAATTTTTGACATCAGAATCATCACGGTTGAATAAGTATAACCAAAGTTACAACCATTTCAATAATCCTCTTTTCATCAGTCTTAAGTTGCTTTCAAAGAGTTTCTATCTTTGATAAATGAAAGTGATCATATTCAAACAAAGATAACTAAATAAACAAAAAATGCAATCAATAAATGACATTCAAGCAAAAAGAATCCATTGAACTAATATGACGACATTGAATTCATATATGCAACATATTCATAAAATGGCTGTAACTCAAGTAATATTTATTCAATCGGAATGATTCTGGAGTCAAAAAATCCCTTTGATCTCTTTTACATTGTGCTTAAATTTGGCGCATTAAAGATGCATTAGCATGGATTACAAAACTATTCAGTATACAAGCTGTGAAGCTACATACCGAACAACTTGTGTATTGTATCTTTTGTCATCAAATGAGTTGTTTAGATATCAGCATTACTTGCTCTCAGCCTTTAAATATATATATAATCTTATTATGCTGACGTTTATATGTACAACACTAGAGAATGAACTTATTTTCAATGTTTCATACGTCATGTGCACTTCCTTAGATAGCAAGAGCTCATTATAGCAATGATTACATCATTAGATCAATGCCGAAAATTGAGTAAATTGTGAAAAATTGTTTTGTGTAACAGAACGATAGAAGATGCTAGCTTGCATGAGAAAGGAATGCTATATCAACTGAATTATACACAATATCTCCCCCGCAAATAGTTAGCCATTCATCCCCAAGCTGTTTTGACTGAATATTTGTGCCGATGTCATATAGAGATTTCGAATCTGCATGTATGGAGACGAATTCACCTGTTTTGATTAGATAGTGATCATTGAGTAGAAAGAAAGTTTACGGAGCTATTCGAGTCGGTAACTCGGCAGGCAATTTTTCAAACTCCTAACTTTTCAAGTTTTGAGTTGTATATTACTTGTCAGTTTTTGAAGAGTAGCATGTAGTTAGTATGCATGTATTTTCATGATTACAGTTTGAAATGAATGCATTCCAGGCGCACTCATCTGTAGAGAAAGCGGCGATAATCAGCATCGTAACATTGCGACTTCTTCCAAGTGATGAACAATTATCGTTACGCGGAACAACCCTCCGAGAAGCTATTCAGCATGATGTAGAGTGCGGTCTGATTCCCTTCTACGTCTGTGCTACACTTGGAACGACAGGAGCTTGTGCATTTGACAACCTTCGAGAATTGGGAGTCGTCTGTGAGTTGATTTTCTATTATGTAACAATTAATTCCTATGGCTAGGAATAACATTTATTGATCTCTACCTATTCTCACCTCCACGGAGTTATCATCTATACTAAAAATTATTATACTATCAGTAAATGTATTTAGAGACGTACTTATCATACCTATTACGGCGATATTCATCATTTGTATAAGCTAGGAATCACACTGTTAATTGCGTTTGTGCGCTCGATTCAAAAAAAGCTGCATGTAACTGGCAGCCTCGTTCACCTCAAATTGCTTTCTTCATTGTACAAGAGCATTTTTTATTTCTTTGTATTATGTTCCCTGTGTTGTTGCAAACCTCTCTGACCTTCTTTGAGATGTGTAACACAACGAAGAGCTTTCATGAATAAATAAAAATAGCCATTTGAACATATCAGACTGAGTATACAATGTATTTTCATATAAAGGAAATGTGCGAACATTACTACTTACTGTTGATTAGTTACCACAATATCCACTCCATCGGCGGTTGGCGAAAAATCTGCTCAAATTAGCAAGTATGCATCCATCAATTAGTTTTAGCACTTTACTCGCCATCTACCGATTTTTGATTTTAGACGCATTTCTCAAAAAATAAAGGCGACTTTCACATCTTGCAATAATTTCATCACGAAATTGAGTAAAATGTAAATTTAACCACAAATTTGCCAACTCACCAGATGATCTCTTGATATTAGCGAGCGACGTTCCCACGGGCGGTCGTCAGTGAATTTTCTCAAATTATGTAGTCTCTATCTATAGTCGGCGTGGCACTACATACACGCATGTATATCGTTTATAGATCTCTAACATTCTTCACCGCAAATATATGGGATCTGACTTGCCTTTGGGACTGCTATGTTCATCTTATGTATCATACTATATGTAGGCATCGAATAGATTTTCAGAAGTTCAAAATGCTTTGCAAATGCTACTTTTGACGCATTGAAAATTTTTCCGTATTTTCTGACTCATTTGAACTGCTTGGTTATATCTCCATGTTGTCCTCATTCTTCATAATCACACCTGAAGTACTTAGAACTGCAGAATATGATTTGCAAAAGTAAATAGAATGAAACTCTGTCTTGGCAGCATTGTTCAGTATTATAATAAAGTGAGACCCAAAACCTTCAACTTATGTTATTATCTATTACATTCTACCTAATATTTCGGCTTTCACAGCCTGATCCAGGGAGGCAAAAGCTTTGAAACATCAGTTTGCATAATTTTTAAATAATTCTAAAAAATCTGGGAGAATTGGCAGCAAAGTACAGATCATAGCACTGCAAAGACGGTTGCATAACCAGTGCAGCTGGTAGCAACCATGATAGCTCTATCACAGTATCATGTCAGCCAGCTATGTATACTCTGGCAAACCACTGAGAATAGCGGACATCCAGCCTAAATGACAAAAAACAAGGTAAAGAAGGTAAGTCGCTTTATATAAATTTATTTCTATCAATTTACTTACACTTCATGTTGTTCGTAGAAACACCACAAAGGAACATATGGAGACTGGAGAGGCCTCCGTATAAAATTTTCAATGTAGAATTCACATCGATATACACCTGTATACTGCAGATGAGTCAATTGCTGGTCTTCGATGGCTAAAATTCCGGCTTGTTTTAGTAATAAAATATGAGAATATTATCCATCGAGTCACTTTTTAGCGTGAATGGATAAAAGGTTGGACGCTATAACAGTCGATCCAATTTTGATATAAATTATGTTGTATGTCTAATAAATAAAGCCATAGAATATTTCTTTGTAAGGTAATCATGACTGCTACTCCTCTTCAGGTAGAGAGAACTGTATGTGGCTGCACGTGGACGCAGCCTATGCAGGCAGTGCCTTCGTGTGTCCGGAATTCCGTTGGCTGATGAGAGGCATTGATCTGGCGGACTCTTTCGTCTTCAATCCCTCCAAGTGGCTGCTGGTGCATTTCGACTGCACGCTGATGTGGTGAGTTTCCTGTCACATGGAGCGCCGGAAGCAATATTTTGTGACCTGAAAATGTCCACGATTGAAAATAATTCTAAATAGTGATATTTTCCATCACTCTCCCTGGTATCTCATCACATTAATCTGGGAACACAGAAACCGCACAGAAACATTGTTAAGCTAACAAATCAGTAACAGTGTCACTCACCCATTGACATTTGCATTGTCACTAACAACTCACTATCTAACATTGTTTCTGTGTGGTCGCCCTGGTAGATTCTGAGCGTTATACCGAGTGTCCAAAAAAGTGCCAAACATTGTTTTCAATGTCTATGTCTATTCTAGTCCTTCATTCTTATAGTGTCGGATTTCTATGGTGAAGCACGTCATTCTGCATGGATACATTGAAGTCTAGCGTCGATTTGCATTTTGAAACCTCACATTGTCTTGCCATGATCTCAGATGTCACTTCTTTGCAGGGTGAAAGATAGTACAAAGCTTCACCGAACATTCAACGTTGATCCGCTGTACTTGCGGCATGAGAAGTCCGGCAAGGCGATTGATTTTATGGTGAGATTCAGACGTTCGTATATATATAGTTCACGTTTATGTTCAATTTGTAAAAGCAATAGTGACAGTTGTATCGATATCAAAATTTGAAATCTGACCACCATAGATCTTTCTCCATTCTCTAATGTGTTGAATGGTGATACATAGAAAGCGAGATATTGCATCATACCTGAGAAAAAATGAAACAAACTTCAATTCAAGTCAATGATAGTTTGTTTCATTAATTATGTCAATGAGTATATAAAGGGCTAAATTGGGCTACCCCTGGATCAGGATTAAACCAAAGAAATATGACTTTGATGCATGATATTGTATAGCTTTCTATGTCCGAAGGTTAATGATATAAGTTCCACGAAGCAGGTAATTATTTTTCTGGATGTAAAACATCATTCTACTCATTTATTGTTCGTTTCTATTCTGCTAAAAAGTGTGCATTGTGTTAAGGTTCGCACATCTTTCAATGTTGAAATATTGAACCGCATTATACTGAATATCGAAAGAGAATGACAGCTATTCAATACAAGACACCAACACCCTTGATTCCCCGACCGCACTCGCCTGACCTAGGAATCGAACCGAAGTCCGCGGTGGAGACGAGCTCACATTATACTGTCACGCATATATAGTCACGCTGTAACTTTAAATCCTTTTATTTTCGACCAATAAATTAGATCCGAGTCAGAAACTATCTTTACTTGCCTGTGAAATGCATCGCCTGACTCGCAAACTGGTCAACTATGTCAACACATTATACTGATTTAGCATATTCATACGTTAGCCATATGATTGGTTACCCATACCTTAACACAATGATATTAGAATTCAGAGATCTCATAACCGCAATGTGCTATGGCTTCGGGCCGGACGGCCCTTAGTCTTAGAGCACATTGCGGTTCAGATATCTGAACTGTCATATTACATTGCAAAGGAAAAACTTTTCAACAATGCCATAACAATGTACACTTTTATTATTTAGAAATCCATGGTCCATCGTGCATTTAAACATTCTGTGATGTAATAGATATTAAAATTAGCGAGTGCTCATCCAAAAGTAAAACACACCTCAACTAATAACAATAAGGTTGTTGAACTCAATATCTATGCTACCGCGAACTCGATTGCTACATAGATTTTTCGTTCAACAGCTGTACATTGTCAACCACTGGAGACCGCGATCGTTTAGGTGCCGCTGTCATGAAAACGCATGTCAACGACGCTCTGTTTTCAATGTCCATGTCCACAGTCCTTTCTTATCAAAGAGTATTGGATTTCTGTGTGCTACATAATCACTACTCACTGGTGTAATCTGTTCAACTGTCTTCCTTTCAGCATTGGCAGATTCCTTTGAGTAAAAGGTTCCGTTCTTTGAAGCTGTGGTTTGTGATGCGTTCTTACGGCGTCCGCGGATTGCAGCAACACATTAGAAAAGTAAGAAATTCTATCAAAATACTCAGATGTGCAATTTAGCTGACTTTTTGATTCCAGGGAGTGTCTTTAGCCAAAATGTTCGAAGGATTCGTTCGTTCTGATGAGAATTTTGAAGTTTCCGCAAAACGATATCTCGGGCTTGTCGTTTTCCGACTCAAGGTTTGACATTTCTTTCTACAAAATATAAAAAGTCAGGTCATTGACTACTTAATTGCTTATAAGTAGTAGCACAAAAAATCAACTCAATGAAGAAAACTTCAACAGATGGAATTTCATTTCATAAGTGATCAGTTGTGATAATGAAAATCAGTTTTCATTAGCATCTGAAATGCCATAATATTTCCATGTTAATAAAACTTTTCAAATATATCAGACTTGCTCAATGGACATAATCATTCTATGTCCTTCTTCCAGTTTTGGAAGAAGCAATCAACAATCTATGACTGGAAAATGTTTTCGAATTTCATTTGTCAAGATTTAACCCTAAGAGACCTGAGGGGGGGGTCCAGTGGACCCCGGAGCCACATTTTTCTATTTCATTTTTTACGCTGACGATATATCAACCACTCAAGCCCATACAAAATCATCATTTCTGACAGTGAATCTGCATGTGTTATTTCATTTCAATTGAATCAGTAGAAGTATGCCAGATAGGCCAAGGGGGTCCACTGGACGATCCCCTCAGGTCTCAGAGGGTGTAGAAATTCCATCACAAAATTTTTGTAATTAGATGAAAAATGATTTCGAATATGTCCACGATGGTGTATAAAGAGTGAAAGTCATTTATTCATTGTTTGCATCATGCTCGTAGATGTGCAATGTGTTGGAAGATCGCAAAATGTGAATATTTTGCTTTCGCACATGATCTCGCGTGACTGGTTGGCCTATATGAACAACTCGACATAAATCGATGTCCGAAATGAAAGCTATCATTATATTCATAGTTGAGCACCAAAAACTGATTGATGACAAACTTTTCACAGCAGTAATGATAAGTTTGAGATCTCCACAGCTGTTTTTGGTTCTAGAAGCACAGCAATTTTGACTCATTTTAGGTCTATTTCTGATAGCTTTGGATAAATTTGAAGGAATGTACAAATGGAAAGGATTAGCTGCATGAATTAAATCAATTTCATCAAAATCAACTATCTGAGGCTTTATGGTGACACAAAATATCGTAAAGCCGCCTCCTAGTACAAATGATGCTGTACTAAATGTGGTTGACTTACAAAAACACCATATTTTCGCACGTGTTTACTGAGAAGGCTGAAAGTCACTCAAGGGATTCGTTATACCGACCTGCTACACGCAAACATCATTGTTTTACTTAAAATCAACTTTCCTAATGTTTTGATATCGATTTAAGCAGGTAAACTAAGAATATGTTAATGGGGTCCACTGGACCCCCTCAGGTCTCTGAGGGTTAATGACTGGTAGCTCTAATAGCTGTAGTATTATTCATCATACTGTAATAGTTGCCCTTTACTCAAAAAATTTAACCAAAGATTGAAGGCCCTTAAACTGCTCAAGTTCAAATTCCAATTTTTTCCATTGGGTGAATGCTCACTGACCTGAAACTAATATCCTTGTCCTTGACATATATGAAAAGTTCGGTTTTAGTTTTATCTTTCCCTTGCAGTTTTGTTAATGAAAACAGATTGACTGATTCCATTCATCATTTTTTCTCTTTATATTTTCAAGATGAGACAAAAAAAGTAAGACTGAGTCATCTCCTTCCGCTATCGTTTTAGCTCATACTAGGTTCGAAATTCGCAGACCCCACATAGGAAAAGGAGCGCAAAAAACACACTTTGGTGGGCTCGAAAAATGTATTATAGTCGCACGGGCTTTCGGTCCACGACCTTCCTCGGATGCTTGAGAAGAATGACTGGCCATGCATTTACAGTGCTAAAAGGAGTGACATGAAATCTATAATTGTCAACCAATGATATCTCTATGCACACATGTACAGACAGCTTTGACACAAGGTGATTGCAAACAATAAAACTAAAGAATGAAGATATGATGATATGATGAGACATGCGTATGTACAAAAATGATAAATGCACCAAAAGATAAGGAAAGGAAAATTATAATACTGATTAGTGAAATAAAAGAAAACAGAAAACATAAAACAAATGTACATGAATAGTATACATCAAGCTCACGACCAATACAACCATTCATTGTCTTATTGCGTCTTATATGTATGGCTTCGACAGACTTTCTAACATTAGGATGCTTCAAATTTGATGCGATGACCTTCCAAGATAGCGGCAACTGTGTATGAACATTTCACACAGTACCATTTATTGATGAATCCTACAATGAGATGGAGTGAACTTCCTCACGCCTGCCAACTTCTAAACAAAGAATCTGACGGACCAACATTAACGAGAAAACTTGTGCGCAGTTATCTGAGTTCCTCGAATTTGAAGGAATCGTGGCAATCTAAGCACTCTGATAGAATTCACAGCCATCCGCCAGCGACACACGACTGTGTTTCCTATCTCTGAAAGGTACTAGGAATTCCTCTTTGCCTTCATAGTGAGTTCCAGCATGTGTCATCGTTTTGAATTAGTCTTCACTTCCGGTAAACGAAAGAGTTAAACAATCTTATTCTATGCGAGTAAATGTTTGAATATTCTTTTCTCTACCTAAATTTGGTATGGACGTATAATACTTATAGATAAGTATCTGAAAGTATGAGTCTTTTATACCACTTATTCTGGTTGCAGGGAGACAATTTTCTCACAGAAACGCTTCTTCGAAGAGTTAATGCCACAGGACTCTTGCACATGGTGCCGGCGTCTATCAAAGGAAAGTACATCATCCGTTACACCGTCACATCTCCACAGACTTGTTCTGCTGATATAGAACGAGACTGGAAGATAATCTCACAAATTGCAAATTCTGTTCTGAGTGAATTAACAGAGACGCCTGTGAATGACACCATCTCTTCTGAAAATGACGTCGAAATGAATGTGAATGGATCTGAAAGACCAGTTAAAGTGAGTTTGGCCAACATACCATCGTGGCCATTGAATTAAGGCACCTCTTATATATTTAGAATTTCTATTGAAAGCAAGATGGTAACTGTATAAACAATTTAATCATCTATTGTAAAAGTTAGACAACAACATACGAGCATGAATTAGGCACTATAATGTTGTCATTTAAGCTCACTTCAATATTTCGTTGGATATCCCTTGTTTTGAATCACTTTCTTCAAACGATGAGGCATGCTGTTGACAAGTCATTTGCAGTATTCGGGACTTATTTCGGTAATCCATACCAGCTTGATTGTGTCGATCAGCTGAGCTCGAGATATTGGTCGATGAGAAGCGACTTTTGATTTGATTACACCCCAACAATTTTCAATAACATTCAGATCTGGAGAATTGGAGGGCCAGTCCTCCAGTAGGTTAATGTTATTCCGACAAAACCACTCCTTTGTCTTTTTGGAAACGTGACATGGGGCCGAATCTTGCTGCATGATGGTGGTATTTAATATTGTCATGTGCATCAGTAGTTTCTCTTCAAGCATAGTAATGTAGCATGATGAATTGACTTTCTGACCTTGGGGAATGATGGTAAGAGGTCCTCTACCCGATGACGCGATTCCACCCCAAACCATCACATTAAGGGGATGCTTCGTAGTTTTTATCGTGTATTTGGGATTGTACCGTTCGCCAGATGGACGTCTGATGTAGTTTGTGCCACAATTCCTTATCTGTTGAAAAGTACTCTCATCTGTAAACAGAACTCGTTCCCACCATGCTGCATCTTTGTTCTTGTATCGGTGATAGAAACGCAAGCGCATTTTCCTCTGCTTTTCAGTCAACATTGGCTTTTTTGCTGGTCTTCTGGCGGGTAGGCTTAAAGTCGACGATAATCTTCTTCGAATGGTTCGATCACTGACATTAATGCCCATCTGTGAAGCTTGTCGTGCAATTGACTGAGACGATTCATCAGGCTTTCGTAAAACTATTGATTTGATCTTCCTATCATCACGATATGTGGTTTTTTTTGACACCTTTGCAGTTTTTTCGATTTCCTGATGGGTGTTTGAGCGAATTTTGAACAGCACATCTCGAAATATTTAATTTTCTGGCTATCGCGGCTTGAGAATAACCTTCTGAATGAAATGCGACAATTCTACCTCTACTGAAGTCGCTCGTATCTCTCCGGCGTCCCATCGTTTCAAACTGGAGCAATTCAGACTGCTTCACACGGTGACTCACTAGACATATTCCTTCACTTGTAAAGTTTTCCCACGGTAACATCACTATGATATGATTTCCTATTGGCTCAAGCAATACTTTACCTCATGTTAAGATAAGTTGATAGTGGGAAACGCAATCAGGTGACTAGAAATTCTCTGGCATTGCACTTTGTTGACATCATCGCAAAATAACCAGGGTGCCTTAATTCAATGGCCACGATGGTACTGTACATACGTAAATTTGAAAAGACGAGAAAAGTTTCTCGAGTATTATAAGGAAAAGATGTAACCCCCACGAGACATGTTTCGGCCCATCGGGCCTCATCAGTCATGGGTAGGTTTGAACCAGCGACGTTGGAGCTAGAGGACGTGCAAGCATACCCTCTAACCACAAGGCCACCGGACCATCTGTTGAGAGCGTGAAATAGCCAGGAAGGCAGTGCTTATGACGCAGGCACGTGGAGGGTGGACTGCATTCTGCAATCACTTGATACCGCATCCGAGATTGAGGCGCTTCACGCATTCGGGAGTGGAACCATAAGAACTGCGTTGATCTCCTCTATAATTTGGTCACATTTCTGGGCGTCAAAAGATGCGGGTCGATGTTGAAAAAGCTGTCATAAGAACAATAATCTTAATAATAATGAGTAATACCAACGTGCTAAGGACTAAAATTCGCGTCAAGCGGATTTACGGGAGCCAAGAAACAGCGTGAATTGTACTGTCGCCTCATTGCCTTGTGGTTGTGCTTAATGGCTAACAATGGAGTTCTTGGTGTGTTAAACCTTAACTCTTGACGATTTCATCCCGTAACAAGTACGATAAAATAAAAAACTACGGGCACTATAGAATTTAATTAAAACAGCGACAAAAACCGGATCACCATATCTGAACACTGACCCGCTGACCCGCCGCAAAATGATGACCCAATTGACACAGTGACCCGCCTCAAAATGATGACCCAATTGACCCAGTGACCCGCCGCAAAATGATGATCCAATTGACACAGTGACTTGGTTACTTGCCGCAAAAATGATGACCCAATTGACACAGTGACCCGTCGCAAAATGATGACCCAATTGACACAGCGACTCGGTTACCCGCCGCAAAATGATGACCCAATTGACACAGTGACCCGCCGCAAAATGATGATCCAATTGACACAGTGACTCGGTTACCCGCCGCAAAATGATGACCCAATTGACACAGTGACCCTTCGCAAAATGATGACCCAATTGACCCAGTGACCCGCCGCAAAATGATGACCCAATTGACACAGTGACTTGGTTACTTGCCGCAAAATTATGACCCAATTGACACAGTGACCCGCCGCAAAATGATGACCCAATTGACACAGTGACCCGTCGCAAAATGATGACCCAATTGACACAGTGACCCGCCGCAAAATGATGATCCAATTGACACAGCGACTCGGTTACCCGCCGCAAAATGATGACCCAATTGACACAGTGACCCGTCGCAAAATGATGACCCAATTGACACAGTTACCCGCCGCAAAATGATGATCCAATTGACACAGCGACTCGGTTACCCGCCGCAAAATGATGACCCAATTGACACAGTGACCCGTCGCAAAATGATGACCCAATTGACCCAGTGACCCGCCGCAAAATGATGACCCAATTGACACAGCGACTCGGTTACCCGCCGCAAAATGATGACCCAATTGACACAGTGACCCGCCGCAAAATGATGACCCAATTGACACAGCGACTCGGTTACCCGCCGCAAAATGATGACCCAATTGACACAGTGACCCGCCGCAAAATGATGACCCAATTGACACAGCGACTCGGTTACCCGCCGCAAAATGATGACCCAATTGACACAGTGACCCGCCGCAAAATGATGACCCAATTGACACAGTGACTTGGTTACTTGCCGCAAAATTATGACCCAATTGACACAGTGACCCGCCGCAAAATGATGACCCAATTGACACAGTGACCCGCCGCAAAATGATGACCCAATTGACACAGTGACCCGCCGCAAAATGATGACCCAATTGACACAGCGACTCGGTTACCCGCCGCAAAATGATGACCCAATTGACACAGTGACCCGTCGCAAAATGATGACCCAATTGACACAGTGACCCGCCGCAAAATGATGATTTAATTGACACAGCGACTCGGTTACCCGCCGCAAAATGATGACCCAATTGACACAGTGACCCGTCGCAAAATGATGACCCAATTGACCCAGTGACCCGCCGCAAAATGATGACCCAATTGACACAGCGACTCGGTTACCCGCCGCAAAATGATGACCCAATTGACACAGTGACCCGCCGCAAAATGATGACCCAATTGACACAGCGACTCGGTTACCCGCCGCAAAATGATGACCCAATTGACACAGTGACCCGCCGCAAAATGATGACCCAATTGACACAGCGACTCGGTTACCCGCCGCAAAATGATGACCCAATTGACACAGTGACCCGCCGCAAAATGATGACCCAATTGACCCAGTGACCCGCCGCAAAATGATAACCCAATTGACACAGCGACTCGGTTACCCGCCGCAAAATGATGACCCAATTGACACAGTGACCCGCCGCAAAATGATGACCCAATTGACACAGTGACCCGCCGCAAAATGATGACCCAGTGACCCGCTTTCATCGCTGATAGTCACTACAACGAAAACAATTTCCGTAACTATTTTTCGTAATAATTATGTGTCTTTCTGTGGTTGACCTTATATCATAGACCTTATTTGCGAAAGTTTTGGAAATGCTCAGTTATGGGATTCTTTAACAGCAGGATGGTCACATATCTTCCATTCAGAAGAACATCGGTGCAATGAGGCGAATACCATAGGGAAGTAGCCAATGTCATTATATGTAAATGCTGTACAAATAACGTACGCGCAATATAGAAACTGGGCATGATAATAAGAATTCGAAATGCGGCGATGAATCACAATGTCTCTGCTGTAGTAAATGCAGAAAGATATTGGGAAGCACAACCGCGAAATATTGCGTAACTATTGCGTAGCAATCTGTGTCTACCAAAGTCCGAAGAAGGGGTACCTACACTAGGTAACATGCCACACGTAATTCACGAGTAATTACGGAGCACCCCAAACATCCGTGGTTAAAGACGTTATATTCTACTACGCGCTGCACTAAGAGTCAGAAATCACTTGATCTGATGCTGTTAAAACATGGGAAATGTTTATGAATACGCGCGGCGTAAGTGACGTATTCGATCGGTGACGACATTTATCATTGAAATGAAGAGAAAGCTGATTTGTAGGCAATTTTGTGACTCTTTTGTAGCAGCTGAAGATGAAAGTACACTGTAAAATACATCAAAGCCAGTCCGAAACATGTTTTTTGGTTTACAAGTATTTTATAAATCGTGTCAAACGGAAATTTTTACCCTTGAGATGTTTGTTTTTGCAGAAGGTAAGAAATTTGTCACTTCGAAGTCTTCCTCAGGAATTCGGGATGAGTTTGGTTCTCAGTCATGTGACAAACAATCCTACAGTCGTGAATGGAAGCTTTGTGGCGCTGTCGAAAAGTCAGGAAGTTGCGGGTAAGAAAAAGATGCAGTCAACTGAACAACTTGCGGATTTTGTTGATAATTATGCAGCGTTACAAACGCTTTTACAATGTTTAACCACAGGCCTAGCATGACAATGTGTATCTATAATGAGTATGCTCTATCCGATGGTGGTATCACTTTTTCATCCGAAGTTGATCTTGTTACTATGAATAGCATTTTAAAATTCAAACAATCATTTCTTCAAATTTCGTATTTATAAGTTGTATGTATATAACACAGGGATGCGGAGTCTTATCATGTTGATAGGACTCCAACTCCGACTCCGGGTGGCCAATATACAAAGCCTAGTTTTTTGAAACATTAACTGGCAACCTACATCATAGATCATTATAGGCTTACCTGAACCTATTTTCAGGGATCATTGCTGCATCAGTTGTCAATCATTTTCGATGAAAGTTCATCAAATGTCGCTTTCAATTGAATGCATGCGACTCGGTTCCTCCCATCCTCTTGATGTGTGCTTCACACGGTTTTTCTCCAGTCTCTACCAGGCAGGAAAGTCCCCATCCTTCTCCAAAAAATATGAGTACACTTTCTATTTTAATATGCGCTTTAGAGGACCCATCGCACACGATTAACGTGAGGGCAAGAGCTAATGTTCTCAAACAAACTAGTATTTCATTTTTGTCTCTGATGTGACCTTTGGCGAGCAGGTGTGATCGAGGCTAGGAAGGCTTGTCTTCTCTACTGAATCACCGAGTGAAAAGACAATCCCCTTTTCACTATCACGGCCCTCAACTATTACAAGCTTTGCATGCAGCAGTGTCTCTGTACTTTTGTTTGACGGAGAAAGTTGACATCAAGACAGTGACAGCTATATGTACGAAAATAAATAATTTGTTTGTATTATATTTCGGGTCGAATGATAGGCCGGAGTCCGAAGTCCGGAGTCCTATCATTTGACAGGACTTCGACTCCGACTCCAGCAAAAATGATAGGACTCCCGGACTCCGACTCCGACTCTGTATCCCTAATATGACATGCGTCATATTACTCATCATAAAGGGGTAGGAAGTATCTGAGTATCAATTAACATAATTAATCGACCATATTTCTTGAATGGGCGAACTACAGAAGTTGCAAGTCAACTTTAAACTCAAAATTCTTATCAATAGAGGAGAAAACCCAAAATGTTGAAAAAATGTGGTCGAAAATGTTCTTCATGTGGCTCCTGTGGCTAAAATATTGTGTCTACAAAAAACAGCTGCCACTCAGAGAAAGTTAGGGAAAGTCACTGAAGGAGACCTTCAAACAATTATTCGTTCCGGCGTGAGATAAAAAACCGAGGGGTCTGTAATGCCCCCTGAAGCAAATAGAGTTGAGGAACCAAATTTCGAAGTTCGCTGAATGCTTCTTTAGAAATCGGAGTACGCAAAGCTCACGGCACTTGAAAAAGTGTTCGCACGATAATTAATCGTTAATCTGTGTTTATGCGCTACTCGTCCGTTCGTTGATATTTATACACTGTGGATATACTTCGAGTGGCAAAGGATCACGAACTCAGCATCCATATTTTTGCTGACGATACTCATCTTCGGATCATGCAAATCTGGCAGCGAACACGTTCTTTCCTCAAAGGTATCCAATTGCATTCATTCCATTGAATCATGGCTCAAGTCCAATCAGCTTGTTATGAACCCGGCAAAAACAACCCGAGAAAGTTTGCTGAATATTTAGTAAAAGTTTAGGAAATGTACTAGGTTTGATAAATATTTCTTAAATATTTCTTAAATGTTTAGGACTTTGATGCCAAGTACTTGGTAAGTATTTGTTAAACTGACAACGGTAATTTTACTCGGGAAGTGTCATGTGGTGTGCTACCCGACAACGGCTAAATGATCTTCTTCTTGAACCTATTAATGTTGGAGGGCACTTTATAAAACCCGTCGACTGTTTCCGCTATCTGGGATTCACGAGTGATCGTACTTTGGGATTTACGGCGCACATTTTGAAAACGGTGTCTTCATGCTTCGGTATCCTTAGACAAATTCTAACGATTAGAGGATCTATCAGTCAAACTGATACAGCCGATCTGGTTTCCGCTCTGGTGTTTCCCCTGCTTGACTATTGTGCTGCTGCTCTGTCCGGCCTCTCCAATACTTTGACACAACGCCTTCAAGCAATTCTCAATGCATCGGTGCGCCTCGGATTAAATCTGCCTCGTTTTTCTCATGTTTCTCCATACTTCAAAGAGTTGAACTGGCTATCTGCCCGCTGCCGCATCGACTTTCGCTTGGCGGTCCTTGTCTACAAGTGCATGCACCATCAAGCACCGTCTTATTTGTGTGATCGACTTACTTTTGTGAAAGAGCTTCCTGGCCGCTCTCGTCTCCGTTCTAGCTCAAAAAATCAGCTACAGGGCTCGAAGTTTCGATTGTCCTCCGTCTCAAAGGCACATTTCTCTTCTCGGGTTTGCCTGGAACAGGTTGCCTACAAGTACTACGTCATCGGCATCTCTGCCCAATTTCAAAGTACTTGTCAAAGACTTTTTATTGGATAATTTCACTTAAGACGTTTGCAGTGTCGATCTTATGTAATGATGTCTCTGTTTTATTGATAATTTGTTTTATTTTTTGTAAAAAGACCTTGAAGCTCTAGCAGCATTATGTCCTTCACTCGAAATAAAATTCGTGATCATCATCATAGACAGACAATTATGACAGCCGCTTGTCTGGCGGGGTACAGTAGTTTGCAAGTTTATCGGTTGCAGCAACTTAAGAGACTTTTAGCTTCATAACTCAGCAGCAGAGTTCCATAAGCGGAAAGATTGAATATTTCACTGACATTCAGTTGCAATTCTCATGTTATGAAATGTTCATTACTCAATCTTCTCGTAGCGAAATTATAAGCGAGTTGTAAGTGAATGTAGGAGATACAAATTTTGATTCTGAAAATTTCACACCTCTTTTTCGTAGAAGCTGTAGACAAACCTTCATGAAAGCGGTCGCAAAACGGAATAACAGGATAAATAGATCAGCTCACATTCAACTAGCATTGTGCATCTCATTCACAGAGATAAATTGCTTTCTCTGGGCTGTTTGTAGTGATGCAAATGGAAAATTTTCCCGAAAATTTTCCAGAAAATTTTCCGGAAAATTTTCCAATTTTTTCAAAATTTTCCGGAAAATTTTCCAGTGGAAAATTTTGAAATTTATTTTTTGGTCATTGACATTTTTTCCTTTGTTTTGGAGACCTGTTGTAGTCGGTTGAAAAGACTATGCAATATGCAAAGACCGAAAACTTCTCTATCATTCCTGCATGTTACCTTTTGGAACCATCATGCACCCTTTCCATGTCTATTTCAGATCATCCCAAATGAATTTCAGATATTAGATGGATTTCAGATTTCTCTAATTGAATTTCAGATGTCTATCAGCAACCCAACTTTGAAAGGATCTTAAATTCAACTGGCGAATCTCCAATTTATCTGGAAATGTCTGAAATTCATTTGGGTAGATCTGAAATCGATTTGGAACTATCTGAACCATCTGAGGTAGAAATGGAAGATGTGCATACAGTTTGTCATCAACGAAGATCGGACAATATGCCAGAACTTAGAAACTGTCATAGATATTCTTCTACTCGTCACAGATATGTTTTGTTTCCAAATATCTCACGAGTTTACAGTCTTCCAATATGGTCGCTCATCGCGTGGACTGTGTGTTTATTCTTCACATATTCATTAACATATAGAGAATTTGTATCACCATGATTAAGGCTGCACAATAAAGCTTAACTTTCAAGCTAACAAGCAAACTTCAAAATTACTTTTGCTCCAGATCTTTCACATTGCATGAAATTATACGTCTATTGTAAAGCAAGATTCACGTTATCCCAAACGGTGTCAGTGTGATATCAAAAATGCTAACAAATTAGCACAAGCCACTGGTGGCAAAGGAATGTTCAAAAATCCGCGGACGGAACTCGTAGTGCTACGATCGCTTTAATCGAAACAATGATGAAATCAAGAGTTTTAGACCCATTCTATTGGTATGTACCTGCCTCGGCTGCGGAAGCGCTCAGATTATAGGGCGTATCACAAAAATCAAAACTTTCAAAATTTTCCAAAATTTTCCATAATTTTCCAATATTTTCCAAAATTTTCCAATTTTTTCCATAATTTTCCATGGAAAATTTTGATTTAAAATTTTCCGGAAAATTTTCATCACTAGCTGTTTGGTATAAAGATGAATTTTTTTTTATTATTGATGGTCACGCCAAGAGCTAGTCCCGAGGGGCAGAAAGATCTATTTTCCATTGAACGTGATGCAAATTAAAGCCTGAATTCTGACGAACTAGATCAGTGGCACCTCATTAACCGTACACAGTCAGGAAATTTAGATCGTGAAGAGTCGAACGAATTTATCGCAAACATTGAGTCAAAGATAGGTCCTGTTCACTTGGCAGATGTTTAGTCTTCAATGTGAAAACAGTAGCTCGTGTATTCCCTAATACAACTTTCCTTGCGCATTGCGCGTGTTTGGCCAATCACGCAAGCCAAAGGGAGTCAAACTTCTCCACATCGCCCTATCATTGCATACAAGTCCTGAGATAGAAACGCGTCACGTCTAGAGTAACCGCGACAGACGAATCCATCTCTGTGGTCTCAATTGACTGAAATTTGACAGATAGATAGCTGAGTCACCTAGTTGCGTCTCGAGTGGAGCAAATGTTGTGGATGCGGTGCTTATTAAATATCATCTCGCAATCATATCCAACAAAGGGAGTTCGAACTTTTAAGCTTCAATGTATAGCAACAAGATGACCGAGTTGATAAAAACGGATACCATGCCGCCCTTGCAACGAGCATGCGCTGCTTGGGTTTGCACTGCAATTTTGAGATGAATAAATCATGAATGTCAGAAGAAAAGAGTTTTATGAGCTTCCATGTGTTTTCAAAGCCCAAAATAACCCGAGTAATCTAAAAATTGAAATTATGATAAAATTGATCAATTAAAATATAATTAATTATATAATTTTTATTTCCAATTTTTTTCAAGTATAAAGAAATTCTTGAAATTGTTTATGCGACCTTGAAATTCTGCTCCGAAAATCAATGGGATTGATTCCAAATGTCAATATCTTCTTCTAACATTGATTGTTCAAAAAGCTAAACTGGTCTTCTCTGAAATATCGCTGCAAACAACACGTTGTTCAAATGGTGTATAAATCACAGCACACTGCATGACTCCGTCATATAGTTCAGATATTTACACAAATAGATGTAAGAGGAATTCTTTGAGATCATTAACAGATCAATATTTACCATCAAACAATTACTTTATGTTATTTTTTGAAAATTTTATTTCTAATTACATAGAAATCTATCTGCAGATGAAGGGGATGATTACCTTGCATTAAACATCCTCTCAATTACAGGGGAATTCACAAGAAGAGTTCACAACTGGCTTGCTGCTGATCAGTCTGCTCTTCGTCCACGGGTAAGACTGTCTACATCACTCAAACAATTCAGTCAAGATATTCGGAGTACGTCTTCTACCACGACTCAGATTATCCCCCGTTCAAAAGGTATTCCTATCAGCAGATGTCGGAATTATTCCCTTGATTCGAGGGTTGAAGATATGATGAAGGATGTTATGTTGGAGGAAGAAGGTTCATCGCAGAACAATGATGATGGCTTCGAGTGAATTTTAAACGTCGCATATTCTTGACCATTTAAAACTTTTCAGAAATTAACTGCTACTATTATTTTTTCGCAGTAGTGTATGTTTTCATGATTTCTTCTTGCAGAAATCAGAACTGATGTAGACTTCAATGTCCCATTTTTATACATCACTTGTATGTTTACTTGTGGAATCGAGTTGATAAATGTAAACTCTTCGTGTGCATATGATTTTGAGTTCAAAGTTTAGAAAAGGCTTTTTGTTTGGAAGGAACATTGAAAAAGTTAATAGATTAAAAAGTTCATGTGTCAATCCACGGCTGTGGAGAAATCATTTCATTTCAAGAGATTTCGTGTAAATAAAGTGACATGATCAGTGTTGAGTTACAGCCATGGAAACTCGACTTTTCCCTTCGACCAGAATGGACAATGGCTTCTTGTTGACGGCAATTTTAGCTGCTCCGTCTCAAGCACCTATCTAAGTGAATGTTGTTAGATCTTAACCCTTTAAGCGCCGAAGCCAAGTCTGCCACACAGCTCCTATGACGTACAGTGCACGTCGCTCGCTCATTATTACAATTCCCCGGATCTAGTCTTTTTGTTCGACACGTTCATTCGTTCGACAAGATATCTTTAAAAAACGTTCATTTCATCGACAACTCATAGGCAGAATTGTATGGTCCATTTTGATAATGTTGTTGGAAAAAGATTATCATCGGATATCAATGTATTGCTTATGTATGACATAGATCATTTACGGCATAAATCATAGAAATCCTAAACATTGATATCTATCTATGCGCATTGAAAGATCTCCAGTATGCATTATCTATATAGAGGCTCAAATCAAAATTTGAATGGAATGGAGGAAGTTTCAAGAAACAAAAACAACAAATGATGAACCTCTGCTTATTTGTCTGTAATGAATATGCCTACATTATTGACAGAAAGAGGAACGCAAATCTCATTACAAATGTACTGAAGCTAATTCAAAGAAATGCAAAGCATTTGATCATAACTAAAAGCGTGTCGAACAAAACGACCATCCCCAACTCCCTTGATGCTGAATGAACAATGGGAACATAATAGCCTACAGCGATGACGTGTAGTGTATGTCATGGGTAGTTGGGCCAGTGTTGTCAGCTGCCACTCAACACTTTCACAAGTGCCCGCATGACGTGATGGGGACTCAAGAGGTTAAAAAGATTCGACTTACAGAAACATATTATAGTTGCAAATTCGAGCAACAATCTCAAAATCTATTTGTCAAAATGATGTCATATTTAGAATAAAGTTCATTGTCGCATGGAAGCTGTCATCGTTTAGGTACCGCTATCATGACAGCGAGTGTTTTCTATGTGCATATCCATTTTAACACTTTATTATTTAGTGTTGGATTTCTATGGTTGCATCAGTGTCTGGATGCGATGGTTAATCTGTCATTTGATGGAGTCATTTTTCATCACCTGTGTATTATAGATCATTTACGTTGAAGCTGATATCACATTGTCAATATGATCATTATCGTAGCTGGTACAAATATAAAGGTAATATGAAAACGTTGCTTAACTTTGTATTTTTTGAGAAGTGTTCGATCGTTTTTGTAGTCTGCATCTGAGGAGTTGTCGAACTTATATATCCCTGACGCCATTTCCTTCCCAATCCACAACAAGCTCTAAAAAAGCATCGAAATCAAGAGTCGGCATCTTTCCTAATTCAGAATAATACAAAATACGTATCACCATCCGGAAGATTGCATTCGGAAAGTATGATGACCTTGTCTTTATAACGAATAAGGTATTACAACAAGACATTTGTAAAGTTAGAAAAATACAATAATACATGAAAAGACATTATTTACGCTCAAATTGCTATTTATAGTAAGTACTACAATTAACGCGGAATATTATGATTATAACACCATATAGATATACTTAAGTAAAAGTTTGCATAAAGACTTCAGTTGTAATAATCAATTTTTGAAGAGTCAAAAAAAACATAGATTCATGAAAAATGAACAAAATTGAAAATACAAATTTTAAATTTTCTGCATAAAGATCTTCGAATCATGCAAAATAGGCACTACCATTCGAGCAAGAAGACTCGAAATATGTAGTAACCATATTTTCAAATAGTTTTATTCATCGGAACATGGAAAATTAGAGGGGAGCACTTTGTGCCCCCGGCGGTCCTTCGACGTAAAAATCGCCCAGTCCTGATCGGCGGTTTTTTTTTTTTTTAACTTTTTTTTTTTTTTTTTTTGTTGTTCCTCCCCCCCCCCCCCCCCCCCCCCCCCCCCCCCAAAAACAGGATTTTGATGGTGTTTATTTTTGAAAAAATTTGACCCACCCCCCCCCCCCCCCCCCCCTTTTCGACACGCCCCCCCCCCCCCCCCCCCCCCCCCCCCCCCCCCCCCGACCCCCCCCCCCCCCCCCCCGGCTGATTATGATCTATGTTGTAAGCCTTGGATATTTGATAAATAACTTAAAACATTTGATAGAATTACTTTATTTTATTCTACTTTATTATTTTTATTTTTACTCTTTTATTTTTATTATATTTTACTTCATTCTATCCTTGTATAACTTGAAAATGGAGTCATAACTCCGATATTATTGAAAACCTATTGAAATAAAGCAATTCTATCAAATATTTTATTCAACAATCACCAGGCTTACGACGCAAATCATAATCGGCGCAGACGAGCGCATCTTCTACTGGCTGACAAAACCTCGCGATTCTACAAAATGCTTCGCCTCCTTCCGAGATCACGAAATGATGATCAGAATGCATCATGACATAACTTCCACCTAGTATTTCCTATTTCTCGCTGAAATTCAATCGATTATCATGCCTTCTAATGGTCCCTAAACCTTTCAACCGAGCACATCTAAGCCTAGCACTGTCATGCACAATTTCGAGCAAAATACCCCCCCCAGCAGCTTGCATTCTTAGCTTTAGAAATTGATTGAGCTATAGACATAAAACTTAAAAAATAAAAAGCAAACACGGGGGGGGGTATATAATCAGACACTAACTAAAAGACAACTTAAAAAAAAAAAAAAAGAAATGGACATAAAAAAATTGCATCCGTTACTGTATTTGCTGAGCAAAATCAGCAATTTACAATCAAATCAATCAGCAAATTAGCAAAATCGCTCAATTTACAAATCACAATTTTTCAATAACAATGCATGTTGATAATGAATCAGGCACAGGGAGAACGAGCATTTTCTGAGCTCTCTGTTGATATACCAATCATTAGACGACAGCGACAATTTAAGTGAATCACCTAAAATGAAGTTTTGCCTAAATTCCGGATATTTTGTAAAAATACCTGAATCACCTAAATATTGTGAATACAACAAAATCTTACTGTTTGATTAACTCATCTACTCACATGGGAAAACACTATGAAAATCGTGGTAGCGAATTACTTTTAAATCGGAATAATGAAGACATTAATGAGTGATTCTGAGCAGTGACACATGTTCCTGGTCATAGTTTCTAATTCTTTCATATACATTGATAGAGTTTATATTGTATTTGAAATGCCAGTAATTTCGATCTGTTTGATACATACAATATTGTACAATTGAATTGTCAATACACCATTAGAAACATATTTATAGTTGTTAATGTTTTATCTGTGCAGTTGTTATATATTAAATCAAGAACTTACTCGCCAGTTTCTTTTCCCTAGTTCTTTTTAAACTTATACGTAGATTATTGTCGCGGCATTTGCTTACAAATTAGTTGCCGAAAAAAGTACAATTCATGAAAATAAACAAAAAATACTATTGCTCTCAATGAATCTAGATATTCTAATGGATTTTTGATTCACCCACCGTATTTCTTTGAATATGAGACGCCCTTGAATAAGGGACGCCCTCGAATAAGAGACGCATGTACAAAAAATAGACTGCTATAGACATATTACATGCAGGCTATTGTAATGTGGTAGCGACATCCGCCTGAGCGATCAGTAAAATAAGTCAGTCTACTAGTAAATACCGGGTATCATGACCAATATTGTATAATATATAAGGCTTCTTGTTGTTGTACATGCAGTACATGCATGTTGTACATACGTACATGAAGGCCTACTTAAGGTTACTTCATCTACCATTTAAGGACAGGGCATTATACGGTAAGCTTCCTTTGCATTTGGACGTCATTGTACCGGTCGGTAACTTTTGCTGTAAATACTACTTCAGAAATATCGGTCATTTTCGTTTCGGTAAATTCAGATCTAGTCTACATGTATAGTGGCCAACATGTACTGATATATGAATGTATTAGATGAGTCTACAAGATATGCTACTACAAACCATAAAACTTTCATTTCTAAAATATCTGAAATATGATAAAGCGTATATATATATAAGAAAAATTACTGGCGAAATTTGGCTATGACATAAGCCTAAGTGATGAATGCAAAGGTTACCTAAGAGAATAGTAGCAAAAAACTAAGACATCTTTTTCTAATGAAAGAATGAAAACTTGAACATTTGATAAATAAGAGACGTCCTTGAATAACAGACGCATCAATCACGGATCTGAAAAAAATAAGAGACGCGTCTCTTATTCAAAGAAATACGGTGTATGGACAACCGAAATTTGTAAAATTATTCACTTATAAAAACCTAAAATGACAAAAATATTCACATTAGCTGTCGGTGTCTACCAATCATCAAAATTGACGAACCAATAAAAAAATTGTAATGTCGTGAATTTGTCACCAAATCAAAATTGACGAACCAATAAAAAAATTGTAATGTCGTGAATTTGTCACCAAATCATGACTCTTTTGACTGAAAATGTCCATGTTTGGTATCTTCAGAATCCTTGTGATGTAAGGAGTGCTAACGTGTAAGTTATATCCAAATAGGTTCAATAATTCTTTTTCAAACTTCTTCAATATTTTCTCATTTCCGCTAAAGTACACAAACAACATGTGAGGTGAACGAAGGTTCAAAACAAAACAATTAGCAAAGGCATCTGTTTGTTCTCTCACAGCGATGCAGACTGTTTACCTTGATTGTTTGCGATCGTTTCAGAATTTTCTCGTTCGTAGTGTTATGTCATGATCAACGTCGCAAAAGCGGTGAGTGTGTAAAATTCCTCTGGTTTGGAGGAAATTTACAGCACTTGAGTTGTCGTTGTCTGTAGACAACAATTCCACGAAGTTCATTGTCAACAACTGTGTCTGAAATTTGCCGTCGATTCTTATATTGTAACTCATAGAGTAAGTATATTAGGTAGAGTGGCAACCCTGCATATATTAACCCAATAATGACGGTTGGCAGGATTTCCTGTCAAATTGTTTTTCGTATGTGGTTCACAGAAAAAGTTATTTGTAAAGACAAAGTTTATATACTTTTGTATGGTTTATGTACAATAAAATCCGGTTATCACTCCCTTTAGTTTTTGCCGATAAGTAAAATTGAATAAATTGAATAAAAATAACGTGTGTTTTCTACTCGGACGTTTCGGGTCCCGACCCTTTATCAACGAGTTTTGGCATCAACTGCAGCTACAAGTGGTTTTATATACTTCAGACATCTATGCGGTGTGACCATTTAATACCATTCAGACAGCTCATCACATCGATTCAACACCGGTCTTCTACGCTTAATCCAACGAGCTTCTAACAACGCAATATCAAGCGGTCTCTTCACGCATTCAAGAATATTGACATCAAAATCTTCAATACCATCACACTCACATTCACGAACATGGACGCTCAGCGCACTCCTGTCATCCTTATGCCTAATGCTGCGGTTGTGCTCTAAGTATCGAGCTCTAAAGTTCCTACAAGTCTTGCCTATATAATTACCATCACACTTTTTACAAACGAATTCTTAGATTTTATTGTACATAATGAAGAACCTCCCGTTTACAGCCATTACTTATATGTATGGTTTATGTCTACTAATGCATCGAAACTATTTCAATGGGTATTTGGCATTTTTTCTAAGAAGCAGCCCGCTCTTACTTTACTGGTTTTCTCTAAATTTTAAAATCTCAAGACCATGAATTCGAAATGCATCTCTATGTTAGCAAGATGTACTATATGCAAACAAAAAACAGCGCAACGCATGATTCATAATCTGTCCTCATCACAGATAGTGATGAAGGTCACCAAAGATACCTAACAATTAGTCACATGCTACTTTTTCAAAGTGGCAGCTTTTCCTGCCAATCGTCACTTGAGTGAACGTGCGGTGCTGTACACGGTGAGATGCCTCTAAAACGAAAACTAAGTATTGACGACGCTATATTATTACTCAACAAGCGATATTGATAGTGATGATGACTCAAGTCCCGAAATTATTATTGAGCTTGAACAACCTATTGAGTGACCTGACGCGATTTCTGATGAAAACAGTGACCAATCCGATGACGAATTTGCAGGCGACGTCGAACATATACCTGGTCGTATCTTGAGGAGCGCAGGCAATATAAGCAATATTGATACTAATCCAACTTCCTCCGGAGATACTAGTGCCCCTATTTTGATCAAGAAAAAGAAACTATCTGAGTATAATTGGTCAAAGGATCCTGCCAAGCAATCAATTACGCTGCGAGACACTTTGTCGACGAGTGCAGGACTTGACGCCCAATCACCTTATCATACCTTTCAGGAGTTTTACCCTGGAAGAAGCATTGCTGTTCGGAAATTCGCCAGATCTGCAGGAATTCTACGCTACGACGGATCGAATCACTGGACAGAGGATACTCCATCGGTCAACTCTCGATGCAAAAGCTGCGGCAGAAGGACAAAGTTTCGTTACAGCAAATGTCTGATTCAATTACATCCGGAATGCATGAGACCATTTCACACTCTTTGATTGTGCATGTGACGGTTGGCAGGAAATCCTGCCAGCCCATAAAACGTATAATACCTTTTTTCGAGTTTTCCTATGTCTTTATACTGTAGTGAATAAATGTTAGTGGATTGCACTTGCAATAACTTCTCATTTTACCTTCGTCATTAATGGATTAAATCCCCAGTGTGTACACACTTTCGATTTTATTAAATGAACTCAAGGTGAATGCAGTTGGGTATTGTTACCAAATAAGAGAATTCAAATTTTTGAAGTTTTGAATAATATACCACGAAATTGACAGATCATGATTGCAATGCAGAAGGAACGAATGTATTTTACAGATCCTTCGTGACAGCCTTGGAAGGTGAAGTTTGTTAAATTAGCGATTCGATGGGCTCCTAGTACTTTCATGCTCACATCAAGAGTATTTTCTTAAGCGTGATCATATCACAAACAACTTGCCACTGGTAGAGCGAAAGAACATTCAAAGACATTAGTTTCAATCAACTTTAAAAGATCTAAATGGGTCCACATCACTATTCAGCTTCAAGAAATGAAACATAGATTTAATGAATCATAAAATCATACCGATGAAAATATAATTAGAATTTTCAGCCAAGAAAACACAAAAGGATCCCAACTTTTTCATGAAGACTTCCATTATAAGACGGCATAAGAAATTCCCAGTATAATTTCGGCTTAATTGCGATTTTTTTAGCAAATACTCATTCATTTTGATGTCTAACTTTCTTGTTTCATAATACAGGGTGCCCATTAAAAAAGGTAACAATTTAAAAAAGCGCATTAAATTCAAAATTTATAAAATTTCTATTGACTATCAACGCATGATAATAGCTATCCTAGGTATTCAAAGTGACCACCGTCGACATCGAAGCATTTTTGAAGTCTTCCAATCCAAGAGTTTGCAGCTCTTTTTACCGTATCCATAGGGATGGCACCCCAAGAAGCAACAAGACAAGTTTTCAGATCATCAATGTTCTGAATTTCAGTTCGGTTTCTTTGCACTTCTGATAGAAGTAAAGACCAGAGGCAGTAGTCCATCACATTCAAATCAGGACTTTTCGTTGGCCAAAGATCAGGGGAAATAAATTCAGGGCAATTTTCATCTAACCATTGAATTGTTCTGCGTGCTGTATGAGCCTTCGCCCATCCTGTTGCCAGCACCATGAATCACCATTCATCACATGATTAATGTCGTCGAACATTTGAGGCAACATCTCTTGCGTGTAAGTCTCTTGATTCTCGGTTTTCTTTTTTCTTCGATATGCAGGTAAATGCTCTTGTCCTTCTGCATAACCTTCGACGAAACGTAGTTATGTCTTCCCGCACTAGGACATCGCACCGTAACACATAATCGTTTGTTGCTGCTTGTCTAACTCCACAACGAGATCTTCAGGAGGAATGTTTGTTTTGCAGGTGACAGGTCGGTATATTCTTTCATTTTGATTGTTTGAAGCAGGATGCAAAGAAAAACTGGCTTCATCTGAGAACCAAACACTATGCCATTGACCTTCGAAGCGATTTATCAACAGCATCGACTTCTGATTTCTGGCACCTCTGTTCGTCTCGGTTAACCCTTGACACTGAACACGCTTATAGCATTTCAAAGGAGATTCATCGAGTACATTAAAAACTGTATTTTTCGAAATGTTCAGTTCATTGGCAATTTGCCGCTGACTGAAATGTCTTCTGCTTTTATCTCGTGGAGTAACTGTGTACTAAAGTAACAATGGCTTCTCTCGTTGGTGAGGCAATGCATCGCGTCGTCCACTTCCTTCTTTTCGACATTCTGCCACAGGAGATCCATATCTTTTCAGGTTAGAAACGACGCGGTCCATTTGTCTTTTTGTGATGTTACTGAAGAACTTAGGAAGCTTTTCAGAGCATTTTGTTAAACCCCATGTCGGATTTTTTTCTTAAAACAACACTATTACTTCGCGCTGGAAGTCTGTTAGCTGTTGCATTATTCCGAATTCGACTATCAATGATTTCTAGAACTTCAGTCCGCTGCTATAAATTTCAATACTTATCAGTTCTCTGTTTATTGTGTCGTCATAGGCCTAATGTTTTGATGGATATCTATAGTGACAAATTATTGAAAAATTTGAATGCACGAGAAATGCGTCGTTACTTGGTTGGATATCTAATGATAGTAGCAATTCAATCACGCTTTGAATACACGAGAAGTG
This sequence comes from Prostheceraeus crozeri, assembly GCA_907163375.1. Taxonomy (NCBI): domain Eukaryota; kingdom Metazoa; phylum Platyhelminthes; order Polycladida; family Euryleptidae; genus Prostheceraeus; species Prostheceraeus crozeri. The sequence goes on along the minus strand of CAJQUW010003112.1, from coordinate 32,097 downwards.
CGTTGAGACCATAGTTTTGCATTTGGTAAGTCCGAGATTGTGTACAATAGTGATTTTGAATGAATCAAGGACACTAGGAAGTTATGTTGATAAGTAAAAGCAAATTGTTACATTTTTTAATGTTCACCCTGTAGATAATGTAGTGCTTCATGTCGGTAGTATATAAATTTGCGAAATTAAAGCTTTTAAAAACTGCTCAAATTATGTTTAGGACCGCAGAAACGTAATCTCCGCAAAAAACCCGAATCTTTTGATATAAAAATTTCAGACGTATACAGACACTTTCTTGAGTCGATATTCTACCTATAAACTTACTCTATGTTGTAGCTAGAATCCAGAGGACCAATCCTAATAGTAACTAATTAGTGGAATGCAGTAAGATAAGATATAGATGTAGTTTGAAATGCATCTTTTTGTAATGCCGCATTTTTCCATACGTGATCTTTGAAAATCATAATTTTTCTACTGTTGGATTGATTTGAAGGGCAACCTGTGAAAAACTCAATGTTGAGTGACAGTCTTCATCACAGAATTAGACAGGTCGTCTCTTCTTCCGTTTGACTAGAAGGGAAGCAGTGGAACATGTAACGTAAGTGAAATGTCACAATCTCCTGACTAATAGCAATCGAACAATGAGCAGCCAGTTCAACACTAAACACGCCAAATTGTGCAAAGTTTCAGTGACTGTTATCAACCGGATCACACAACAGAGAGACAGAAGATGTCAAGTTCTACAGAGAAGTTTGTGAAAGTTTTTTCATGCGCCTGCTAACTTTTTTAATAGTGATCGGAGGACCCAACATTATCAAGGAAACTTTTGCGCAATGATCTGAATTCTTCGAACTTGAAGGAATCGTGGCGATCGGAGCATTTTGAAGGAATTCAGAGCAATCCGCAAGCGACGCACGACTACTTTTCCTATCTCTGTAAGGTATTAAAAATTTCTTTTTGCCCACTTATTAAGTTCCTGCATGTGCCATCTGTTTGAATCAGTTTGCACTTCCAGCAAAGTGATACGATTAAACAATCTAATTCTGTGGTCTTCATAGCCAGTGGCTTCTTCAGAAGTTCTGTATAAAATCTGCAAGAAACTCAATGGGATCTTCCAACGAAATGAAATAAACTTAGAGAGAGAATAGTATGCTTGTCAAAATGAAAATGAAAACACTCAGCAATGTCAGAGTTTTACATAACCATTTTGATGTAGCAAAAAGCTATTGGAAAAGAATTTTGTCTACGAGTTTTGCGACAAAATGGAATCGTAGCATGTCTGACGGATTGCGTCGGTCAAAATACATTGACATGGATAATCCCATAGAGTAGAGATATGTAGGTAGAATGTCGACTCAAAAAAGTGTCTGTATACAGTGAAAATTTTTATATCAAAAGATTCAGTTTTTTGCGGAGATAACGTCCAAAAAATTATTTGAGCACTTTTGAAAAAACTCAAAATTTGCCAATTTAAAGACTACCGAGATGACTCTTCTATATAAGTAGTATGAAACAAGTTGGATATCAAAAGGAATGAATATTTGCTAATAAGCATCCTAACAAAGCGGAAATCAAGCTGATTATCAAGGGAATTTCATGAATTGTATTATAATGAAAGTCTTCATGAAAAAGTCGCGACATTATTCATGCTTTCTTGACGCAAATTTCAAGTTTTCAATTCAATTTTCTGCGCCATAATTTTATGATTCATTAAATTCATGTTCCATTTCTTGAATCTGAATAGTGATGTGGACCCATTTACATCCTTTAAAGTTGATTGAAATCATTGTCTTTGAATCTGTGATTTTGCGATGCCAGTGGCAGCTGTTGCCTGATCACGCTTAAGAAGATTCTCGTGTGGTTCAGCATGAAAGTAATAGCAGGTCATCAAGTTGCTAATTAACAGTTACACCAACGAAAAGTGTCTGTTTGTACACTTTACTTCATCCTCTGTCACTGAATGATAACTCATTTGAAAGATCATAATCTGTAGATGATTTCTATAATAACCAATTCAACAAAATACCAATTTGTGTAACTTTTATGAGCAAAAACTCGAAAAAATGGAGTCAACACCTTAAATGTCACAATTTTACCACTGGAATACATAGGGTTGTGTTATCCTCCCTATTTCTGAAAAGCAAATGATCTGATCCGGCAGACGCGAAGTTTTGCAGTAGGTTAGAGGTGTACTATGCTATGTGAAAGTTTTATGTACTACCTCGTTCCCTGCACAATTTCACGCTAGCTCCCGGACTATTGAGGACAATCACTGCTTACAAACACTGGATCACTTAAGATATCACGAAGTTTTACACTTTGATGACGATCCTACATAGATACGAATAAATCCACTGAATAAAACCATGAGCGAAATCCAATTTATGCAATTTATCTACCAAAATATCATGTCGGACCCCATCAAAAGCACATAAAAAATCGCATGTGATTAACAATTCTGCAGTAGTGTCGCTAGCATCTAACATTTGGGTCAGGTAATTATGCAAAGTAACCAATTCACAGGTGCAGTCAGATTTCGGTTTGCAAGCGATTTGAAAAGGCGGGTTTTGCATTTGACAAGAATTTCACCTTTTGCATAATTTTGTTCTATTAGACAAATGAGCGTTGGCATTATAAATTCAATCTCGAAATCTCAACCATTTTTCAGCCGCTCGAGATCTCGGAATAAGAGTGCCGAAATCTCGAGTATTCGAGCCTACACTTTTAATGCAAACACTATTTCTTAAGTTTTTTTGACACTAATATTTAAGCTCCCTGAAGATAATTTCGTGAAGAAACTATCAGAAATTAATTGGATACTTCGCTATAAAACTACACTGTAAACTCTAGGGCACGAAATTTCGCTTGAATTAGGCACGAAATTTAGGCATCAATTCTAACCAACACAAGGCACGAGTAGGCACGAAGTTCACAGTGCCAAGTTCGTGTCCATTGACTTCTCCTTCGTTTTCATTGGATAAACAAATATTTGGTTTGGTGCATATTAGTACCTGGTGGCACCTGCTGGTGCCTCGAGGCACTGGAAAGTCACTAACTAGGCGCTAGCTGGCACTAAATTTCGGCTTCGTGCTTGAATTAGTGCCCTACAGTTTACAGTGTAATACAAGTTTACCTGGCATTCCCTTGCCTTTGTATTATTTATAATGAGCCACAGCATATTTTCACCATCATCTGAAAGGTAATGAATAATAAGTTATTGAAGACACATAATTTTGGATGATTGTGCCTTTAAACTGTCTTTTAGATGACAGGTAACTTTAGCCATCAGTTGTCCCTGCATATTCGGTGTTCAAGAGGTGAGAACAAAATCTGACTTAAATCATTACGGGAAATACAAACGTTTATGGCTTATTTGCCGTCGTCAGTGTAGTATACCCTATTGTAGAGAATTAGTAAATCAGATTCCGTTAAATCGTCATCCGATTGCAGAGTCCCAGTTCGCCTGAGCAATGAATAGACAGGTGTCCACAGACTTGAACAATTTAAACACAACAAGCCTTGGCAGCCAAGTAATTGTTGCGCTTTCTGAGGACACCTTTCTAGTCATTGCCCAGACCATGGAAATAGATTGTTTATCTGAAGTTGACTAGAATGGAGATTGACTCAAGGTCGCGGCACATTCGGGGGAACTAAGTTGGGGTATGAAGAACCAATGAAAAGCTTATATTTACGCATGTGACTGATTCTAATCCAATGATACAGCCGTTGACAAGTGTATCTAAGTGAAAATGCGTGCGATTTATGTGCCATTATTGTGTAAGCTTTACTTCCATTCTAGAGGTTTTATTGCTGTCAATTTCTATGGCCCAGACGAACTGGCACTCTGCAATCTCTATGATTATCTGTGTTGAACATAGATGTTGAACAATTTTTCCATGGTTGTACTAATTACACTATCTGAGCTTCAGCCTGGTGAATAACTCGAAGAGCGTTGTTGACATTGGTGAGCCATATCAATAGCTAATTCCTAAGTGTAATATTTGGATTCTCACTGAAATTTACAATTTCAACAACAGTCTTAAATTCTACAGAGGGTTTATCATTGATAACCCATCAGTCTTCATGTGAATATTTTTTCTTCCACTTGGATTGAAAGTATACTGCATTAAAATTCTGTGTTACCGCTCTCATCTTCAACAATTTTTTCACAGAATCTTCTGAATTAATATTCTTGAAACTTACCATATATTATCAATGAATTATCCTTTATATCATAAGCCATTTCTAAGGCTTCTTGTCTCATCGCATAGCCGACAAAACGGCAATTTCGCACCATTGCCGTAATGCTTTCCTTGCTACGATAAGGACCATACTAAAATGGGTTCAAATTTGGGCACTTTTCGGGTTCCCCCACCCCCACATTTTCTCTTAAATGAAAACAAGCCGGTAATCAAAACAGTTCAGCTTCTGACAAGATGGGCTTCAGTGCTATTGTGCTGACTCATTCCTGATCTCAACCGTGCTATTCCCTATTCGCTATTCCCTGCCGCTTAGTTCTATTGTGCTCGCTCATTGCCGTCATTGCTGAATGCATGCATAGTAACTCGGGTCAGTCGGGATGAATCTCTTCCGCTTAGAGCACGAACTTCACGTCAAGCCGTCTGCAATTGCATTCCTACAAAGTCGTGGTTTGCTTCACAGTAGCCGATCCTGTGATAATGGTCATTTTTTATAGTGTTTTTATTCTACAAGAAAATGTGGGGGGAAACCCGTAAAGTGCCCAATAAGATATCTTTGGGTTGTACAAATTTCACTTTCTGAGTAATTGGCACAATCTGAAATGAGCCTACTTGTAGTATCGAAATGGAGATCTCGGTATTTGGAAAACATTGATTCGAGATCTCAAGATTGAGGGGCGAGATAGAGATTGAATTCACTACCTCTGCATGATGAAATGTAAAATCCTGATTTCTACAAATCTTGATATGTGGGTAGAAAATATCCTCACTTAAGTGTACTTAAAGTTTTGTGAAGATTGATTCATTTCTACGGATCTTAGACCAATTTGAAAATCGTGAGGAGAAGAGATAACCCACAAGTACTGTGTGTACTAAGGCATATCTGATGAAGGTGTCGTAGAAGTAGGACATTCTGAAAGTTGCATTTTCCTCACATTCTCGTGATGATTTCATGATTATTAAATCTTCATCTCCCTCATTTTGTGGCACAGTAGACATCTAATAATAGTGGCAGTACGCTTTTTCAATGGATTGTTGTCTCTCCTCTACTGAACATGAGATGTCAAGCTAAAAATAGTATCATTTCCAAGAAATCAGGCAGCTCATGAGAGAGAAAATTGTCCGTCTAGGTAGAGAAACTATCGATTCAGATGCATGTGATTTTCAACCTTGGTTCGATCGAACCCCAGGCACTCGGCGGGTCAATGTCACGGGTTCGGAGGCTTACTTCTCCCCATTAGCGACAAATGCTGTTCGTTGACGTCATCAATTTAAAAAATTGACGCTGACGGCGTTAATTTGTCTCTGAAAAACAGCGTCATCGTCAATTTTAGAATACAGCAGTGGGTAAATTTGTCGTTGCTAAGATTTAGTTGCTCGAGTTTTCTGTAGACTTGAAAGTAGTTTGAAAGTTTTCTTGAAAGGTTTCTGTTTACTGACGCGAGAACTTATGAGCTAGGGGAGATGACACTATCGGCTCATCAGAGCAGGGAGGACTGTACAATAATAAACGTCATAGGAGATGGCTGATGGCGGGAGGACCGTAATGAATCAATAATGCGAAAAATATCTGTTTTCACTCCCGAGTAATTTTAATGCCAGCAAGTTAAAAAAAATTACGAATAAAAAACATATGTACACGGCCGACGAAATATTGCTGCCTCACACGCACACAACTCTTTCGCTGTCTGAACATCAGTGGTCCGTCTGAACACACGACCAGATTGTGTGTCTAATTGTTCGAAGAAAACAGCTGTAATTCGAGCACGTGCTGCAAAACTGTTAGCTCTGAGATTAAGCGTCTGATTTTGAGACGGAAAGGTGCGCACAGCTGTCACGAGAAGCTATCGAATTTAAATGACTGATGACACTTTTCAATTTTATAATTATTGGAAAATTATTTTTGAGTATGCGCCGAAGGCCTCGCAGGTACGGAGAAGACGCCACTGTTGGAATCATTTAATTGATTAATTGGCTAGAATATTCAATTCCAATCATATGATCGTCATCTGTTAGTAGCCTAGATCGCTTATCCAAATTTCGCCTGTGTAGTCTTTTACTTATCACAATTCGCAATCACAGTAAGCATTTCAGTTTTGTATTTCCGGTTGGCAAGCAAAAACAACGTTAAGATTTATGAGTAGTCACAAATTCATGTTTGCTTCAACCAGAGACCTACCGAATACTCGGTTTCGTTTTGCCGAATATTCGGTCAAAAGTTTCGGTTTCGGCCAATTTTGATTTGTCAGTTCCGGCTAAGTTTCAGTTTCGGCCAAATGTCATTTTCAAAGTTTCAGCCATTTCTTAACCGAAACTCGGCAGAAACTCTGATCAAAATAGTTCCCGAAAATAGCTCTTATCCTTTTAAAATTGAGCCATTCGCACATTTTGTTTTATTAATGGCCGAACATTATGTATGCAGTTGTAAGCAGACCTAAGTCACACTTAATGACAATAATAATCTTTATTCAATGGTCTACCGAGAGTCGGTAGACGCAGGACATGCGAAAATTACAGAAGGTAAATACATAAAAAGACATCAGTCACAACTATGTATAAACAGTGGTCATGAAGCTATTTGTATTTGCAAAATCGAATGAATGACTTCTGAAATCTTGAAGTCTTGGCACGCGGTCGGCGGAATTCACAGTTGCTTCTCAGCAGACGGTTCCTGCTTGTGAAAAATTCACGAAGAGGGTGAGAGTCGCTGGACATCACTTAATAATGTGCAATAATAATGTTGCGAATATGGCATGTACAGTGCTAAGACAACTATCTCGAGATCTCAAGGAAAACAAAATGGTACTTTTCCATTGCCATTGGTTACACATTGCTGTTAGGCCTGTACAGGGATAATTCTTCTTTTTCATAATTATTCAAGGTCATTTGAAAATGAACATGTTCAATTCTCACTTTGAAATGGCCAAACAGTTAGGGGAGCACACATCAGGCATAGATAGTAGGCCGATGTAGGCCATACGTGGCTACCATGTTACCCGTAGCATACACTTTAACAGCTGGCTGGCTAAACTTAAGCCTAAGCCTACGCGTGTCGCATGAATATGTACAGATACATGTAGGCCACCTTTCCATAAATTCCGGTTTCAGCCAAAAATTTTCGGTTTCTGTTTTCTTCACGCAGCCCTAAAATGTAGCCGAAATTTCAGTCGTCACTGATGAAAACAATGGAGAGAATCATGAACGCCTATATGAGCTGCGTAATTCACGCGTAATTACGGAACACCCCAAACATCCGTGGTTAAGGACATTCTCTTCCTCTACCCGCGTACATACGCGCTGCACTAATAGTCAGAAATCACTTGATCTGATGCTGTTAAAACATGGGGAATGTTTATGAATACGCGCGGGCGAGCGTTTATAGTTTGCGCGACGTCTACGGTTGTCTGCGTTGCCGCTTGAACCACGGATGAACCGCTAAGCATGTTCTGTCTTCCCTGAGCATGAAATTGAGGTCCTATCACATTGTTTAGCCTCTGATACATGCAGACAAATGAGACGCAAAGTCTATATAACAGGACTGCCGACAGATGTTGCAGCAATGTCACGCACAGTCACGGATGTTTAGGGTCATGTGTAATTACGCGTGGTTTACGTGTGAATTACGCGTGGCATGTCACGTAGTCTAAGGAAATTATTCGCTTGTCTGATTGGTCTGACTAATCACAGTAATCCATTATCTTGGTTGAATAAACTGCGGGAAATCAATAGATAATGTTATTCAGTTAGAGAAACTGTTCGAAATTTGGATGCCTATTTCAAATGATTAATTTATTTGTGAAATTAAATTGCGGTCAATAATTGACAACCCTTGATAGCAACAAACATCACTGTGCACAGTGATGACATGTCAGCAGGAGACAACAAGCATCGACGACATTATAGGGTTGGATGTGTATTCCGAGAGATGGATAATACGGGTAAAAACCGTTTCGGTAAGAACTGGTCAAACTAATTTTGAAATCCAAAGAAATTCTAGCCTCTACTTTCTCAATTTTGAAAAAATGTCTTTATTGCTTCCCTGATGATAATCTAAATCAATATGAAAGAAAAGAAATGAAGCGATTACAATTTGAAGAGATCACTATTCGACCTGCCGACAAAGGGCAAAAGTGGGTGATAATGTCTACCAATGCTTACAGAGATGAGATTGACAGACATTTGAGTCAACAAGAGTAGTAAGCAAATGACAAACACTCGACCGGCGCCCCCCCCCCCTCTGGAACGGCAGAGTGTCGTGGTCGGCCGCCGTGGTGCTTCGGGTCTGAGTCCCCCCCCCCCCTCTGGAACGATAGAGTGTCGTGGTGGACTTGGGCGACCGCCAGGATTAGTGTTGAGGCTATAGTGTGTGATGTTTTTGGTGCAATCTGCTGAATGTTGGGTTGTAAATGGGTTGTTTCGAGTGGAAGGAGTGGTTGGATGAGAAAACGGAGTCCAGATTCGGAATCTACGTGAAATTTTGGGTTAGGAAGGATGTTTCCAGCGAAATCGGAGAGAAAAAATTTTCACTGACGTCCCCCCCCCCCTCTGGACAGCTTGCTTCGATTTTGGCTTCCAGTGGACGGATTTTGTCGTGCGATAGCTCGTTTGAAAGCTAAGAGTGAGACAAATTCAGTGAAACAATCGGCTTGTTCCTATCTGTCTTCGTTCAAAAGTTAGAGCGGTTACAAGATTTTAGGTCGGAGCTCGCTTACCTGAAAAAATCCTAAGTGTCAGAGTGACTTTGTATGGGTAAAAATTTGAAAATTTTCCAAAGTGTGGAATTTCGACCTGGGACCGTCACCAAAACATTTTTCATCAAATTTTGAAATTTCACTGACGTCCCCCCCCCCCCCCTCTGGACAGCTTGCTTCGATTTTGGCTTCCAGTGGACGGATTTTGTCGTGCGATAGCTCGTTTGAAAGCTAAGAGTGAGACAAATTCAGTGAAACAATCGGCTTGTTCCTATCTGTCTTCGTTCAAAAGTTAGAGCGGTTACAAGATTTTAGGTCGGAGCTCGCTTACCTGAAAAAATCCTAAGTGTCAGAGTGACTTTGTATGGGTAAAAATTTGAAAATTTTCCAAAGTGTGGAATTTCGACCTGGGACCGTCACCAAAACATTTTTCATCAAATTTTGAAATTTCACTGACGTCCCCCCCCCCCCCCCTCTGGACAGCTTGCTTCGATTTTGGCTTCCAGTGGACGGATTTTGTCGCGCGATAGCTCGTTTGAAAGCTAAGAGTGAGACAAATTCAGTGAAACAATCGGCTTGTTCCTATCTGTCTTCGTTCAAAAGTTAGAGCGGTTACAAGATTTTAGGTCGGAGCTCGCTTACCTGAAAAAATCCTAAGTGTCAGAGTGACTTTGTATGGGTAAAAATTTGAAAATTTTCCAAAGTGTGGAATTTCGACCTGGGACCGTCACCAAAACATTTTTCATCAAATTTTGAAATTTCACTGACGTCCCCCCCCCTCTGGACAGCTTGCTTCGATTTTGGCTTCCAGTGGACGGATTTTGTCGTGCGATAGCTCGTTTGAAAGCTAAGAGTGAGACAAATTCAGTGAAACAATCGGCTTGTTCCTATCTGTCTTCGTTCAAAAGTTAGAGCGGTTACAAGATTTTAGGTCGGAGCTCGCTTACCTGAAAAAATCCTAAGTGTCAGAGTGACTTTGTATGGGTAAAAATTTGAAAATTTTCCAAAGTGTGGAATTTCGACCTGGGACCGTCACCAAAACATTTTTCATCAAATTTTGAAATTTCACTGACGTCCCCCCCCCCCCCTCTGGACAGCTTGCTTCGATTTTGGCTTCCAGTGGACGGATTTTGTCGTGCGATAGCTCGTTTGAAAGCTAAGAGTGAGACAAATTCAGTGAAACAATCGGCTTGTTCCTATCTGTCTTCGTTCAAAAGTTAGAGCGGTTACAAGATTTTAGGTCGGAGCTCGCTTACCTGAAAAAATCCTAAGTGTCAGAGTGACTTTGTATGGGTAAAAATTTGAAAATTTTCCAAAGTGTGGAATTTCGACCTGGGACCGTCACCAAAACATTTTTCATCAAATTTTGAAATTTCACTGACGTCCCCCCCCCTCTGGACAGCTTGCTTCGATTTTGGCTTCCAGTGGACGGATTTTGTCGTGCGATAGCTCGTTTGAAAGCTAAGAGTGAGACAAATTCAGTGAAACAATCGGCTTGTTCCTATCTGTCTTCGTTCAAAAGTTAGAGCGGTTACAAGATTTTAGGTCGGAGCTCGCTTACCTGAAAAAATCCTAAGTGTCAGAGTGACTTTGTATGGGTAAAAATTTGAAAATTTTCCAAAGTGTGGAATTTCGACCTGGGACCGTCACCAAAACATTTTTCATCAAATTTTGAAATTTCACTGACGTCCCCCCCCCCCCCCCTCTTATCGATTGCATATTCACAGGGTATATAAGAACGGGATCGGGAGAGGAATTTCACTAAGTTGAGAAACTGACTACAGGTAAGTCGTTTCTCTTGAGGTCCGATATCGGACTTCTGACTTTACATTGCTGATATCAGCTAAGGTGTCAGACTTATAGGTTAGTCAGTATAGCATGACTGACCATTTGATGATAGTAGGCCGAAATCTTCAAACGGCTATAACTTTGCTTCTACAAGTCCTTTAGACTTGATTCAAAAAACATTCGACAGCGTTTGCTATGCTGAAGGTGACAGACTACTTATAAACGTTTTATGAGTAGTACTAAAATACTGAAAAATTTAAATTCATATTTAATGATAATAATTAAAGTTTTTGAATAAAAAGCAGTCGTTTATGAGTCTCTGTGACTTGGGTCGTTTCCTCTTGTAAATAACTCCACCGGTTTTCATGTCAAAACTGGGGCCCGGATACCAACACAGTGATATGACGCACGCTCTGTCCGATCGAGGTTGGATTTGTGGGTCGAGGCCTTGGAGCTGGGATAAGATCCCCTCTGAGTAACGCCTGTAACGGATTCAAGAGCTTAACACCCAAACGGTTGCTGACTTGCTATCAAATGTTTGGTGACTTAGTCTTTCAATGCATATCAGCAAGTAGTATCCTATAAACACTTGCTATCAAATTTTACTCTATCTTTACAGAATTATCATGACAAAAGCGAGTAATGCCAAGATGTTGGTGGGCAAGTGTAGCTGTGGAAAGATTGCTAGAGGTAGCGAACTGAAGAAACACTTAAAAGAAAAAGAGGGGACGATGGGCCATGAGAGGAAAGTGATGTTGAGGTTGTGTGTGTCTTGTCGGAAATGTGTGATGGGGGATGAGAAGGAATTTATGAAGGCGCATATGCAGTGTGAGAGTGGGAACATCGGAGAGAAGGGGTTCAAGGCATGGTTTGAGGGAGAGTTGTTGGAAAGGGAAGAGGTGAGAAAGGCGGTGGCCACGATTCAGGACGTGATTGGGGAGAAAGTGGTGAGGAATGCGAGTGAGGGGAGTTCGAGTGATGGGAGTTCGAGTGAGGAAGTTGAGTTGAGAGCGAATATGAAGAAGAAGAAGGATGATGTAGATTTGGATGCGGTGATGGAAGATTTGTTTGGAGACATAGCGGATTTGAAGGAAGAGTGGGAGGGGGAGGAAGTGGCTAAGCCGATGGCAGCGTCATCGCCACGGCAGCAAGAGGTGTATGACACGGAGGTATTTGTGAGAATGAAGGATCGTGTGATGGCTTTGGAAAGTAACAATAGAAAGGTTTTGAAGGAGAATGATGAGCTGAAGGTGAAGGTTGAGGGGTATAGGGCAACAAGGGAAGAGTTGGAGAGCTTGAGAAAGAAGGAGAAGGAATGGATGGCGGAAAGGAGCGAGTTGATGAGGAAGGCAGGTTTGGTGGAGAGTTTGCGGGCGAGTGTGTCGAGGAAGGATGAAGAGATAGAGCGGATGCGAAGCGTGGTGAAGGAGACGGAGGAGGTGAAGGTCATTAATAAGAGGTTGACGGGTGAAGTGGAGCGACTGCATGAGCGTTTGAAGTGTCGAAAAAGAAGAGTGTATGAAGTCCATCTTCCCCTCTTTGAGAACAATATTTGCGACGCCCCAACCATCACGGATGATCCCAACGTAACCCAGCAGTGTTATGAGGGCGACGGAGTCCGCTGTCTCCACATGAGCATGGACGTTACCGGTCAGCTCGAAGACTTCGTCGTCCGAAAAGTTCGGAAGAAAGTTCCCAGTAAGCTTCCTCAACATGATCATTTTTGTAGCTCATCTAATCTCCTATTCTTTTTCTTTCAGAGTTTTTGCAGAAGTGAGAGGAGTGTCGGTGGACGGAGAACGACCCATGGGCTCTTTTAAGGGCCAACCTTCTAATGCAGCTAAAGCGGTCCCAAGCCCGCCACATATCCTCGGATATGGAATGCAGAGGGGAAGAAAAATAATGAATGGAATGAAATGGGAGGACACTCACGCGCCACACGCAACATAACACACTTCTCTCTTCCGTAGTCTAACAAGCTCTTTACACATGGATCGCAGTCGATTGCTATCCCTGTATCAGAAGTGTAAGCTATCTTAATTTTATTTGACACTATTTCATCTATCATCATCGTCCATATGAAATGTTTTAAGATTTACAAGTTAGACTAAGCGTGCTACTATTTCCCAATGAAAATGTATACATGGTTAAATCATCCACTTAACCCCATCCGTAGTCTAACAAGCTCTTTACACATGGATCGCAGTCGATTGCTATCCCTGTATCAGAAGTGTAAGCTATCTTAATTTTATTTGACACTATTTCATCTATCATCATCGTCCATATGAAATGTTTTAAGATTTACAAGTTAGACTAAGCGTGCTACTATTTCCCAATGAAAATGTATACATGGTTAAATCATCCACTTAACCCCATCCGTAGTCTAACAAGCTCTTTACACATGGATCGCAGTCGATTGCTATCCCTGTATCAGAAGTGTAAGCTATCTTAATTTTATTTGACACTATTTCATCTACCATTATCACCCATATGAAATGTTATAAGATTTGCAAGTTAGACTAAGCGTGCTACTATTTCCAAATGAAAAAGTATACATGGTTAAATTATTCACTAAAGCCCCATTCAAGTAAGTCAGTATGAAAGCAAAGATAATACGAAATAAACATTTATTATGGCATGTATTTTAAAAGGTCTTCATCGTCAATATCGTCCCAGAGTCTGACTTCACATAGATGACAAAAACAGTTGAGCTGCTTTAAACGTTCTTCTGCAGCGTCCCTCACGTTGTCAATGTACGCCCACTCCGCCACGGTTCGCGGTTGGGAGTTAGGGGTGTACCACTCCCATATTTGATGCAACTGCGACTTGCTGGTCATCTCCATCACATCGTCAGTATCGTACTGGAGATACTTCCACCTCACGCCTGTTAAGTCGGGACACTCCTTCTCACATACACTCTCCTCTTCCTCGTCCGCTGGTAATGATAACTTTCGTATATTGTCCAGTCGGTACACCTTCTCCACCTTCGCCTTTCTTGGTGCATTTGGTGTAACGAGCGCCTTTGGTGTTGAGCATGGAGAGGAGAACTCCAATGCGGTATTTGGTGTTGTTGGAGGGCTTGTCATGTTGACTGTGAATAATGACTTTGAAATGTTTTCTAATTCTTAAGTATACACAAGCAGCCAATCAGAATGAACATCCAATGAATGAAGAGAATGAAAGTATATAAGCAAAGTGATATCCGTATCATTTCACTCTGTCTTTGAGACGCATAATTGAACTGTTCTCTGACGAATTCTGTATTTGAGGCGTACAAGTGAACTGCTCTTTAGTGAATTTCAAATTTGAGTGAAGTCTCTATCTTGTTGAAGTATCAAGCTTAAACATAATTTCGTTCAAATGGTAAGTTGAAAATTTCCTCTCTCATCTCCCTCAAACGTGTAGCTAATAGCATCTTCCTCAATTTCAGGCATCAACTTCATCACCAACGCCCTCCCTTCTCGAGGAAAGTTTAGAGTTGTTGAGTCAAGGTAGGTTGTAACAATACACTGAGACTTGAACAGAGATGAAAGAATGATTTCTCTTTCAGGTGATACCAGTTCCATCTCGTGCGAGTCCATCTCAACATTGTCGCGGGAATGCGACGATCGGCAATGTGCTGACTGTGGACACATCTTCACGAGGAAGCGTGATCTCATCCGACACATCAAGCGAGGTGTTTGTAGACCTAAGCCGGCATCAATCTCCGAAGGTAGGGATGATTCTGTTAACGATGTCTCCTTTTCTTGCGATTTATGCATTCAGTCTTTCGAGACACGTTTTGAACTATCTTCGCACAGACTTCAACATACACACACGAACGATACCTACACCAACGGTACCTCCTCTATCCGACTCACTGAGGTGTCCATAAATAATTTAGTGAGGAACTACCAGATGGACTCCTCAGAAACCATTGCTAACTTTGAGGAATGGTTTCATCAAAATTCATCATTGATAGAAGCGCTCTTCAACAATTTAGACAATTTTAGAATGAAGGCGCTCATCTATCTTAAAATAAAATATGTAAAAATCGACCACCATACTGGACAAATAATAGAGAGGTTGGAGTTTCACATACCCTCCTCTCCTGCAACCGAAGTTGTAGACTGTGAGTCTTGGATAAATTTTCATATCCAAGGGTTAAAATTAAATATAGATAAATTTAACGAGCGTGATAGTGGACTCGTTTTTGATGGTATTGAGACCGCTATGATCAAAATCAGTTTATTAGGAAATCATAGTGGTCGAGGCTCCTTTAAACTTCCGAAAAATTTAAGAAATAAAGCAGCAGTCATTTCTGTAGATTGCGAATCGCAATGTTTTAAGTATGCCGTCCTCTCCATTCTCCACTATAATGATGTGCAGAATAGTCGATACCGCAAGAGTAAGTATCAACAGTGGGAGAATGAATTAAACTTCGATGACTGTAATAGTGACGATATGAAAATTAAAGATATAGAAAAATTTGAAAAATTGAACAACATCAAAATAGTTCTCCATGTTTGGGAAAAGGGATTGAAGGGTGTGCGCTACAACTCGCGTTCGAGTTGTTATGAACGTACAATAAACCTGTTATTAGTAAAACAGGATGATAGTGAGGAATGGCACTACTGTGGTATTCCCAAAATCTCTCGCTTATACCACCACTTAGAAAACTCTAGTAGAGAGTTATATTACTGCGACAGATGTATTCGCCACTTTAGGAGGAAAACTAAATTTGAAACTCATTACGAATGGTGTAAGCGAGGTAAACTGCAAATGGAGCGCATGCCCAAAGATAAGGAGTTTTCATATAGAGAGAATGGTGATGAACTAAGTCCTCTTCGTGTCATCTATGCTGACATCGAATGTTATATCGATGATAACATCCATCGACCAGCAGCCATTTCCTGCTATGAAGTATGGCATGATCACTTTAGGGGTAGGCAAAATAAAATGCGCGTCTGGCAAGGTGAGGATTGTATTTACCAATTCCTACAATTCCTCGAACAGGCTGTAAAATTTCAACAAAAACATGATGGTGAACTCTATCGCAGATCATTGCATATGACAGCAGATGATCAAGTAAAATTTGATAGTTGCAACGTTTGCCCCAAATGTAGGAAAACATTTGACGATGATAAGATTAAGAAAGTGCGCGACCATGATCACATCACTGCTAAATTTAGAAACGCACTCTGTTCAAAATGTAATTTTTCGCTGAGGATGAAGCGGCGTACATTACCCGTCATTTTCCACAATTTCAAGGGCTACGACAGCCATATGATAATAAAAGGAGGTTTAGGTCAAATGAAAGAGTGGAAGCTTGATGTAATAGCGCAAACGAGAGAGAAGTTTATGGCCATGACAGCAAAAGTGCCTGTCGATAAAACTAAAGAAAATAAGACGGTCTATTTTGATATAAAATTTTTAGATTCCTACCAATTTATGACTGCATCACTGGCCTCTCTCGTGCAAAATCTAAAGTCTCTTCCACTAACACAAAATCTTAAGAAACAATACCCAAATCTAACCGATGAAGTCATCACACGGAAAGGAGTCTTTCCATATGCATATTTTGATGCGATTAGTAAACTCGGCGAGACTTCTCTTCCGCCCATAGATAAATTTAAAAATGATTTGACCGGCGCAGAATGTAAGACCGAAGATTATGATCATGCACAAGATGCATGGATAAAATTTGACTGCCATACATTTGGTGAATATATGATTGCCTACCTTAAGTTAGATGTATTTTTGCTGGCTGATGTATTTCAGGAGTTTCGACGAGTGGCATTAGAAGAAGATAAGTTAGATCCCGTCCACTTTGTCAGTCTACCAGCCATGTCATTTAAGTCTGCTTTTAAAATGACTGGTGAGACCATTCATCTCTTACAAGATCCAGAGATGTATAATTTATTTGAGCGAGGAATTCGCGGTGGTCTCACATTTGTAAATAAACATAGGTTAAAATCTGAAACAGTAGGTAATGATCATACCCATCTGAAGTATTATGACCAAAATAATTTGTATGGTAGTTCATTATCCAAACCGCTACCTCACTCTGAGTTTAGCTGGTTAGATGATAGTGATATTCAACATTTCTCCAACCCTTCTAACATACTAGCAATTCCAGATGAAGGTGATTGGGGATATTATTTTGAGATAGATCTAATCTATCCAAATAATATTAAACATAAAACCGTAGATTTTCCACTCGCACCCGAATCAGGTGAAGTGAGCAAAGATATGTTTTCCGACTTTATGAAACAATTTCATAAAGATTTAGAATCATGTGGACAACCCGACTATAAGCCTTGCCGCAAACTTTTGCTCACTCAATATGATAAAGAAAACTATCTAGTCCACTTTAGCATCTTAAAATTTTATTTAGAAATGGGCATGATTTTAAAAAGAGTTCACCGCATTATTAAATTTAGACAGAAAGCCTTCCTCAAGCCATATATTGATAGCAACAGCCAGAAACGTGCACTAGCCCAAAATAACTTTGAAAAAGATTTCTATAAATATAAGAACAACAGTCTATTTGGTAAGACGATGGAGGATGTTAGAAAGCGCGTAAACTACAAACTAGTTAATGATGATCAAAAGTATCACAAATTGACCTCATCACCTCTATTCATCGATAGAGACATAATCGATGAGGATCTTGTAGGTATTAAAATGATAAAATCTGAAGTTGAGTTGTGCAAACCCATCTATATTGGTCAAGCTGTTCTAGATTACTCCAAGCTTGAAATGTATCAACTCTTCTATAAAATACTAAAACCGTGTCCTCTCGTAAAAGAGGTTCGTTTGTTGGGTGGTGATACAGATAGTTTCTTTTTAGGTATTACCACTCAAAAAGATTTAAATTTCAATGAAGTAGGAAAATCTTTAGAAAGATATTTTGATACATCAAATTATCCTGCTGATCATCCACTCTACTCCATCAAAAATAAGGCAAAACTTGGCTGCTTTAAGGATGAGACAGCAGGGAAGGAAATAGATGAAATGATTCTCCTCCGTCCAAAAATGTATTCTATGAAATTAAAGGATAGCGACGATAGTATTAAGCGTGCTAAAGGCATATCAAGATCATTGGTCTCTAACATGAAACATAAGAATTTCAGGAAAGCCTATAGAAATAAAAATATAACGTTTGTCAATATGACAATCTTAAAATCTAAGTCGCATGAGATCAAAACTCATACTTTTAGGAAACGGGCGCTTTCAGCATGGGAGGATAAGAGGTGCTGGTTAGAACACAACATATCTCTTCCACATGGACATCCTGACACAAACATACCACCACCCAAAAGAATTAAACTCACACTACCACATTCAGGAGACGTCTTAGCATAATCATCCTTAACTTAGTATTTTGATGTTGATTTCTGTAGATAAACATTGTTGTTTTATGTATCGCATGAGATTGTTTTTTCCTTGTGAATATGTGTCCACATCTGTACATTCCCCATGTGATGACTTTTCCACTGAAAGACATTTTTCCTATCCCTGTATATTTCCACCCTTCACGAAGTAAAAAGACTTTTTGTATATAACAATGTTTATTGAAGTGCGCTCATGTATATATTTTCAGTGGATGTTGTATAAAGTCTATTCCTTCACATTCATGTACATATTTCAATAAACATATCACAATGACTTCACTTTGTTTTCCGAAACACTAACGTTATGAGGGATTTAGTATCTTTCACATGGATGCACTCTTGTAAACCATTGGTAATTTTGATAGCAATAGAGGGTATAGTTTGTTTGACGACGGGATGATAGAAAATAGATTCAAACATCTTCTCGACTATTCCATATGAAGCGTCTTTATCATGAATGAAATCACGTAAAATGTATTCTTTTTTCTCACCAACAGAAATAGGTAGAATCAAATCACTTTGAATGTAAAGGTGCTGTTCATGTTTATCAAGTGTCATTGGTGTTTCTATACCAATCGTATGCGCAGCAGCAAACACAGTTTGTAGCATTGAAAAACCAAAGAGTTTTTTCAAATTTTTACTCAATTGACATTGAATGTCATCACCCAGTTTCAGAACAACGCGTTGATTTTCAATTGAAAACGAAATGTGGTGTGTCTTTACATCATATTTACTTTTCATCACATGCTTCAACTTCTGTTGTATATAAGGATTTACTACATGAATGAAGCTTTCAACTGTATGATATAGACGCGGCATTATATTGATAGCAACTTTAGATTCTTCATAAGACTGGTAAATTTTCTTGATGCGATCGCCATAGATGTCCACCCACCATTCATCATTAACTGAATCAGCTTTAGTGTGATATTCATGAGAAGCATACACCACACCGCTTCCAATAATAGGTGTATAATGTCTTACAAAATGACGCAAGGTTGGAGAGAAATAAACTGTAAGTTTGTCATTATATTTCTGAATAACCAACTTATTTTTGTCCGCCATAATTTTCTCTCCATACTTCTTACCCACAGTCTCATTCCATCGTTTTACTAACTCAATAAGTGATAAAGGTTGAACACCACGCTTTTTCAAAATGATGCGTTCTTCGCATTCTACAACATCTTCATCAAATATTTTAAATCTATAATGAAATTTGTTGATTCGATTTGAATAAACTTTTCTAACATTTGCAGTAGCAATTGACGTTAGATGTAGTCCATGACCAAAACCGAGATGCGGATAGAATTCACTATCCAACCTCAGCGTAAGACCTTTAGTAAAAGAATGAAAGCGGAGGAACTGTCTCCCACTCCAATGATAGATAGTAAACTCATAAGCTTTCTGATTTTTATTCTTCATGATGGAAGTATTACCACTGTTGAATGCCTTAATAATTTTCTCATTCCCAAATGGCTCATAAGAATCTGATTTTATCTGAATCCATTCATAGTTCCACTTTCCATCTGATGTTAAATTGTATGGGAACTGAAATGCATTATTCATCGTTATTCCATCATGGGTGCGAGGAGTCAATATCATTTCTTCCAAATCATTCACATTCTGAATATTGCTATCATAGCAAATACTAGAAACGCCAACCTCCCATTCACCTTCTAAATGCAGTGGGCGATTTAATTCTACTCGATAGTCTGATGGTTTATTTTTGGGAAATTTATTCATAGAAGCATTACTGGGCAAGTAGATTAGAAACGAGTCCTTATTTTCACTTTCCATATTATTCACATTGGAAAAATATATTAGCATACGTTTGCATTAACTCTTCATTCGGAAATGGAGTGTGATACTTGTCACAGCATCTTTATGAAAAGGAATCAACGCACCAGCATCGTCATAAATGGCAATATCAATTTGTGGGATGTAGTTTGATTTCAGCTTTGTATAATGCACTTTCTTGAAAGTATGCTCAGATAAAATACTGCAGCTCTTTGGCTGGTATGGTATCATTGCTAGCAATGGAGCTTCAACATCTCCCACACGTACATCTTCACCAATATTGGAATATATCTGAAAATAGTTAATACGACGCGATAGCGACATGTCTGCGCTAGCTTTGGTTACAGTACCACTTTTAAAGATATTTTGGTCAAAACCCAAAATGTCCATTAGAGTTTTATCCATAATTAGTTCAATACCTTTTCCACTTATAGTGAGAGACAAAGTACCTTCTTTTTCAGAAAATGAAATATGTTGCTCATTAATCACTTCATTTAAATAATCTACAACCAATTTAACCGAAGTAATAATGCGAGGCATCAACACTCTTGTTTCATGTAAGAAACCACCAAAAGGCTCTACACACTTTCTGTATAAAGATACGGCCCATTCTGTATCAAATTGATTTGGCCTTTCACATGGTAAATGTTGCATATCAGATTTTCCATGAACAGCTGCAGAACGATGTCGTAAGAACTGATGAAAATCTTTTGAACAAACTAATACTAGATCATCATCATTTAATTTGCTTATTGCAATATGATTAGATGATTTGATATAAGTCAATGTTGCCACTTGTTTACCATCAACTCGAAGGAGATAATTAAATTTCTTCAATAATGTTTCAGGAGTCATGTTTGTCTTTCTTGGCTTAATCACAATCTTCTTCACCAACGTCTTCTCATTTCTTGGAATAAGATCTACATAATAAGCTTCCTCTCGATATATTAACTGTTTATGACCACTTATGTGGTAATTAACGTTAAAATTATCATAGCTTGTTAAGGCGCTAGCGAGGTAGCCTAAATCATTTCTTAAACTTGGACTTAAACCAACAATCCAATCTTTCTCAACTACATGATGTACATAATTATAATCATCATTGTGCGGAGTAAATTGGACAATATGTTTACACGCTTTATTCAAGAAATCATATATAAACTTTTTACATGATAAGAGATCTTTCTTTGACCACTGTGGAATGTATACTCGGCACCCCTTTTCACATTGATAAGCAGCTGTACGCCTCATATTAATAGTCATCACCTCATGATCAAAAGTATAGACACAGTTGCTATAAACAAGTTGAGTGACACCCACTTCCCAATTCCCATTTAGCTGTTGTGCATGATCAATGGGAGTAGAAAAGAGTGCGGCTCGATTACTAGTAAATCTCTTTGTAGCCGCATTGCTAAGCAAAATATGATAAAACGACATTTTTATATTGCTAATCTGCAACTTTGCATAACATCATGAAGACTTGGATTTTGGACTCTCTACAATATATCAGAGTTGATCGTGATGGAAACGTACATTTCAAAAATTCTCATGGTCATACATCAAGAGGTATTACATTAACATGGCGACAATTTGTCAACCTCAATGATATCATGAGGGATTTGGAATATTTTGAAACATTAAGATTCATCTCCTTGGGTGATCAAGTTTGGCTTCAACATTACAGAAATGAAATTCAAATCTACCATTCTCATTCCGCAAACTGTTTCTCATTTCGCAAATACAATTGGGAGAAGTATAGAAGATACATACATCGCTCCATCATGACATTTATTCGTCGTGAGTTCATCGCCCTACTATGCAAATCTTAATCAGATATGATTACCACGCACCATGAGTTGGAAATTAGATTCCCTACAACGTATTGAAACGGATCATGATCGAAACGTCTATTTCAAAGATTCAACTGGAAATGTGAGAAGAGAGTTTGCTTTATCTTATCGTCATTTTCAATCTCTACATCATATCATGAAGGACTTGAAATACTTCTATATGAAAAGACATTCACGTATTGGAAATCGCATCTGGCTGCGCGTCAACAATCGGCGAATTCAACTCTATCATTCCCAACTTCATACTAACTTCACATTTCATCAAGGTAGTTGGGAAAAGTATAAAAGGAAGGTACATCGCTCAATTTACTCATTCTTTCATCATGAAGCGCCATCGCTACACCATCGTCAACATTCTCCGTCGCTTCAGACTCTACACCAAAATCGATCTCACAACATTACGCCAACAGCTTCCAAACAGCAAGTATTACCCGGGCCGTCCTCAAATGTTAGTGGTGAAGATGAACAATTCACGGAATCTTCAACTCTTCCCAAATGGGACTGTACAGATTCTCGGCGCCCTTTCTCATTCATCGGCGCAGTCAATGCGCTTAGAGCTACAAAGACTACTACGTCGGATATGGAAGAGGGAGAGGTGTGTGATGTCGAATCTGACTGTGGACAATATGGTGATCTCTACTCAATTGAGTGACAGTCTATCATTTTTGAAGATTCGTACCAGCAGTTACAGTTTGTGTTATGAACCCGAACTTTTTCCTGCAGCTCTCATTAGTTGTTGGTTGCCTGTGCATGTGGCAATCTTTCATAATAGTAAAGTGATCATTACTGGACTAAAATCTCATGAACAAGCAAATATGATCCTAGACTATCTCATTGAGTATGTACGTACCCAGCGGATTGTAAAATAAAAAACAATTTTTTCCAACATGATGTTTTTATTTCAAATCATGATAGAACTTACAAATCATTTTTTCATTAGAGGATGGATTACATGAAAAGTTTTGAATAATAGATGCAAATCGAGATACATGTAAACGTTTTAAGATGAAGTACAGTACAAAAGCACCACACGTTGATGAAAGTGGATGTTGTAGTATGCGTTCATTTCGCTGATATTGACGCGTATGTTTTCTCAACCACTGCTGTGTTGGTATATTTGGAGGTTGAGCAAGAGAGTCAAATAGTTCACCACGTCGGTCTTCTCCAATAAAGATCGCTTTCCAATGCTCACCGCCTAAATTCTGTGAATGAGTGTTTAGCACAATAAAGATGGGATAGTGATTTACTGCAGGTGGTAAGGTATCGAGTGAATAGACATTATCGAAAGCTTTCAACGTCGCTTCGTCTGCATTACGCTGCACTTTAGTCTTAATATCGTCAGCAGTCAACCAACTCATTAACGATTATACTGAAGAATCACGTCACGATACTTTGTAATTTCAATATTTGAATCGAAGACTGCATAAATTAATACATTGATCGTCTCAGGTAGTGTTCTTTTGAACGTCAAATCCAAACGAATATTATGAGGCACGTTCGCTTGACGATAGGGTGCACTAATATCGCTGTCAGCAGTTAAATCAAATGCATAAATAGTATATCCACTCTTAAACTCTTTCATAGTAAGTCCGTTGGTGTCATCCGTATTGTAAAAGCCAAAGACATCCATAAAATCAACATAACTGCGCATAAATTGATCTGAAGCAAAATCTGGTTTGTAGGGTGGACCAGGATGACTCACACCATTTACACGTAAAGCAATTTCACTTAACTGATTGTGTTTAAAATTGAAAGGATTCTTCTTTATATTACCATTAAATGCATCATTTTCAACCATTGCCACCATGAGGAGCTTCGGTGCTTCCGATGGAAAGAGGCCATCTTTCATGAAACTCTTTTGATCTTTCGGAATTGTAAAGGTGAGAAGCTTTGTATGCTGAATGGGGTAAATGGCATTTTGGCGGTTAAGGCCTTCAGCATGCCCTCTAATGACACTTGGATTCGGTACTACTCGACGAATGTAAAGTGCAATATCTTCCACATGAATTCTAAAATTGTCAACTTTAGCAAATGCATTCAGCGCAAATTCAGGCTTATTCAATGTCAGCTTGAGTCGCATGCTGGTATTACACAGTAAAAACTTTGACTGTCTAAAGAAGTCTAAATTCAGCGGACCATATAGCTGACATACTCTACTATCTTTAATCATAGCAGATCGCTTTACAAAGCCACTGTTTGTTTCAACATCAAATTTTCCTGCTTCATCTCTGTACCATCCCATGGCTTCCATATGACTTTTTTGTGCTGCTGGATGAAACTGTGATACATGATTGAAATATGATTTATAGGGATAATCGCTTTGACCACCTTCCACTTGCTGCTCTCCAATCGTTAGAGAAACATCACGAAGTAATGTAGTCAATGGTAAATTGTTCAGTCCAACTTTATGTGCATCGTCAATAGCAGTTCCATCTGCTTGCTGAATTCTAAACCTCAAATCAAGCATCGCATAACTCAAATCTATGTAGTCATCACTACCACCAGGAATAACAAATTCAATGGGGCCAGCATTCTCAGCTGTTCGAGGATGATAATCTACAATACTTGAACTAAGAATATCTGTCTGTATGGCTTGTTGATCGAACAAACAAAAACCGGAAGTTTTACACTCCATGATTAGAAGTTATAGCAGCGTCGTCGTTTAGCGCCTGATGAATGATTAGAGCCTCTGCGACGTTTGCGTGAATGCCTTTTGACTGAAGATCGCACCTTACCAGCTCCGCGATGTTTCCTCCTTCCTTTATTCATTCGTTTAGGTGATTTCTTTCCTTGAGTAACACCAGCAATGGTCTGCTTCAATGTTTTTAAACCGCGTTCCTTCCCACGATTCAACAAACTGCTCTTGAAACTTCTACCTCTGGAAAGATCACTAGCAACATCACCAGCAAAGCCAACGGCATTACTTAAAACATTTCGTTTTAAAGATCTACCGACATTGGATATGAGAGGTGCTACAACAGATTTCAGTGCACCAAGTATGCTACCTCCACGTTGGCGGCGAGCACCGATGTAAATTTGTCCTCCGCCACTTACATAGGAGGGTCGTGAATAAAATGAGGCAGTTGGATTCATAGCTCAAACCCTAAACATTGTTAGTTACAACTTTGCATGAATCACTGTCGATCACTTAGATGAAAGATGTCGGCACGACGCATCCAAGAGTTCATACTTGAAGGATAACCAGCCCATTTAACAAGACACCATTCTTCACCTTGCCGTTTTTTACATCGAATGATTTTCTCTACCAAATATGTTTCACTTTCAGTGACTACCTCAATCTCATCGCGGTAAAAGCTACCCTCAATTTCTTCATTATCGTAATCTTTCAACTTGTAGGTGGTCGGAGAGTCTTTTTGATTAATCCTTGATACTGTAAATACCTCCTCTGTCCAATTCGGAAGGTACCCTTTAGCAAAAACACTTTTCACTTTTGAGATACGAACTTTATCGCCAATTTTCACATCACTTTTCACATGAGTGCGTTTACGTTGGAATGATTCGCGCACTTTATCTACATTGTCAGCATTTACATCTACTGGTCTGAGTCCAATAGAACGATGGATAGAGTGATTGTAGGCATGGAGTGTATCTTGTAGAACCTTTGTCCAATTTTGTGTCAAGTTGGCAGTAAAATGTCGCCACAAGCGATTTTTTAATGTGCGATTAAAACGTTCAACGAGTGCAGCTTTATAAGCGCTCTTTACACTAAACAACTCAATGTCATGCCTCTCAAATAATCTTGTCACATGCTGATTTTCAAACTCTTTTCCTTGATCACTCTGAATTCTTTTTGGAATGCGACCTTCTCGAAAAATTGTTTGGAATGCTTTTGCTACTCCTTTCCCTTCTTTAGTTTTTAAAGGTTGAGCCCACGCATAACGCGAGAAAATATCAATGACGGTTAAAATAAAATTATTGCCCGAGTTATGTTTTGAAATGGAGGCAACATCGCACAAATCTGCTTGCCACTGTTCATCGATGTCATGAACAATATAATGGCGGGTGCGGTACTTCTTTTTCGCTTGTTTGTGGAGTGTATAGGTAGCCTGACCCTTTAACCATCGTTTCACTTGTGATTGTGGAAGATCACTCGCTTTTGATAATTTCTTGATAGATGCAAATCCTGCCGGATGTTTTACATCATAATAGATTGACTTCAAACGTTCAGTCGATGACGGCTGACTCTTTTTCCTCCTTCTCATCTTTTTTCTTTCTTGCCTTTCTACATTTACAACAACTGCAGCATTTAGCTTTAGCGGTTTTGCGATCGTGTTCACATTGCTTAGGGGTTTCATTATGAGAGCTGGCGCAGCAAGTGCAAGTGACAACGACATTCACCTCTGGCGGCTCATTACATGGCAAGCAACACATCTGCTTCATATTAATAGTCTGAGAACATGTATTTCCTAGGAGGAGCTGTTTTACGTTTTCCTTTTACCAGTTTTAGTGGCGATGTAGATCTACGTCGAGTTCTTCCTCTTGTTTGCTTAGTGAGTGTGGGAGGGGATGTAGCAGGTGACGTCTTAAACCAATTTGTTGGCATTTTCATCGCCTGAAGCATTGGAGTAGTAGCCACTGTTGAATCAAGTTCTTTCAATGTCTCATTATTTAAAGCAAATTTTGGCACATTATGCTTTTTCAATAGTTTAAGAAAGTATGACCAACCAGGTGGAACATAGCCCTGACGGCGCTTTCTACGTGTCGCATACTGAATCAAGTCTTCATAACGTGAAGCATCAATCACTTTATTTTCATCTGTAATGATTTCTCCTCTATCATTTACATTGAGATGGGGTTCAATACTGTTGAAAAGAGATATGGCATGTGCGCGAGATGCTAAAGGTGTAGCAGTCGATACAGAGTCACGCATCTTATTCTTCAAGTTTTTCAATTGCTCAACAGTTTCCGATTGTAATAATACAGCACGATGTGGATCTTTGATGTGAACATTTTGCTGATAATCTATTTCTTTCCTATACATTTGATTTGCAAGAGGTTGCTTTACTTGCTGCATGGCAGTCAATTGTACATATTCATCCTGAGGAATAACAATCATGCGAGAATAAGAACTCATAGTTTGTAGATAATCATGGGAGTTTTCAAAATATCACTTCGAAATCTAAATTCTTCCGGACACTCTTGCGTAAAGTCAATGAATAAGTAACCGTATGGTTTTTCAGTAGCTGCTTGAAAAATTTCAATTAAGGCTTTTGATCCTCTGGGTGCAACTTGTCGCGCTAAAATTTCAAATTGACTTTTATCTCGCGGATTCTTGAAAATAGCATAATAGTGTGTATTCAGGTTTCGTGTACGAGCTTCTTTTCCATCAGGAAACAAATTTTGTGTAATATAGATGATAAAACACCTTTTATGGTGTGCTGCGCGAGTGAACATATCTGTAACATCTTTTGAATTCTTACTTTCTTTTAATAAATCATCCAATACAACAACATCATTAGACTGAAGTTTATCCACTGGAATAATTCCTTCATGTCGAATAAAGTTGCGACTTTGCAATTCCTGAAACAGCGACGGTTGATAAATACCATAACACCAAATCACTCGATTGATAGGTTCCTTAAACAACTCCCTTCTTTTATCCAATAAATTCAGCGTGAAAACAGTTTTACCTGCATGAGATGGACCTGATACAGTCAGAACTTTATCACATTGAAGTCTGAAATCCATTTTATTACTTTGAGACTCAACATTTGCATAATTAACGCTTAGAACCAAAGATATTTCCCAATAGGTTGCCCACGGCAGGAGCTATCATTGGAAGTATTGCTGAAAGGAAACCGCCCTTTTGTGTTAGAGTTTTCCTCTTTCTTTGAAGGGCGACTTTAGGATTGGAGATGAAACGCAATTTCGTAGCATATCGCTTAAGTAACTTTCGTTGTTTTGGTGCTAATTTCTTCGTCCTCAACTTCCTCACATGAGAAATAATTTCACAAATGAATTTATCGTTAGCATGTCGTATAGCATTGTATCGCTGATTTGCTTTCATTCGTCGGAGAGCTTGAATGGCTGAAGAAAACTTTTGACTTTTACGTTTCGTCATTTTACGTTTCGCCATTTTCCGTGTTAGTCTTTGCTAAAACCTATCTTTACCACATTTGCATAGGTACTAACTATTGCGACATAAGTGACACTCGAAATGAGCAATGTCACAGTGGTTACATTGGCAAAGTTGAATGCAATTACGTATGAAACAGCGTTGACAAAAAGCATGCTTACATCTCTTGAAGATGCGCTTTTCATTTCCATCCTTTCGCTTACATACATCGCAACACATAGTTTCACCGTTACTGATGTCTATAGCAAGTCTTTTTGAAGATATGAATTTGCTAGCCTTTTCTAAATAATAGACGCATGTACAGAAGGAATATACTTCGAGAGTGAGCAGACATAGCTCGAAAACCAGTTGTGCTACAATCAAGTACCACTGCATTTTCAATTTTTCTTTATGGAAAGTTGAATGTGAATATCTGAAATCGCTTCAATCACTAGACTGCTACCATGATGGTTAAATGCGTTAAGACGTTCAGCAATTTTTATCATATGTCTTTTAAAAAATTCTTCGGGGTGATCTACCACTTCCATTGAATAAGAAGCAAAATGGAAAGAGCGACTTTCCACCTCTTCCTTTCCAAAATGACTAAACTTAATTTTCGCAACTAATCGCGCCATGACAATGCTATCAGAGAATGTATTCATTAACTCTAGAAATAGAGTGCTAGCATCATCTACCACTGCTTCGATGTCGGTCTCATCTTTATGAAAATTTATCACATAATCTTGAACAGCTCCTTTTAAACTTTGCCTATGAAAACGTAATGTTCCGCAGTCGTTTGAGAAAGACATGATCGCCCTTTAACTAACCCATCCATTGCATGAAAACAACAACTCTTCTCATAGTAACATTTATTGAATAACGGTAACAAGCATGCATTATAAATCAATGGTTTGAAAGAGATAAAATAGATACAGCTGATAACTATCATACAGCGAGCAATGATAACCATACAGGACTTTGGCAGTGTTGAGGTAAGGAGGAAAGAAGCATTGGTTATGAACGTAGCTACTACAACGAACAGACAAAATAGGAACACACAAATCCTTAAAACGTTTCGTGACTTCATGATAATGTTGATTCACTCTACTATCCCAAGGCGGGAGCAAAATATCATCAATGATTAGATTGGGAAATACTTTCCTCTCCTTACCAGGATTATTACAAAAGATGCGTATAACATTGAAAGCAGCTAACCATCGTTTAAAGTCAATAAGAAGAGCACTCTCACAAGAAAAGCCATAGTCTTGCAAATATTTCAGATTAAGTCCATGAATGTGTTTTCTCGCCCATTGATCAACATTGGGATCACAGTTGGCATGTTGATGATAGACACTAACAATCTGATATGTCCAATTGTTCATAGCAATAGCACTGAGCTCCTGTACAGGTTCACCCTCACAATCCATAAAAATGATGATAGAAGCCTAAAACGGAAATTTACACATCTAAGGAAGCGTTCTATAACATATTACAAAATGAAGAATTACATCGATGCTTTTCACGACAAAATACACAAATGATATGATGGCAACGAAGAAGTAAAATGTATCTAATAAGACCACGTCTACGACACTCAAAGCACATAAGCGAATTGTCATAGGGTAGAGTTAGGAAAGGACTAGTAATTCTCCTTCTTTGATTTGCGTTTTGATGTAGCATTCTTCTCTGACTTGCGCTTCGTACCACTGCTGTTAAGGATTTGATCAATTATGTCGTCCACGTTGGGTGGTTTCGGAATATATAAAATGGATTCCATATGCATGGAGAGAGAGGCTATTTTATTATCCTTGTGTCGACCATAATATAGCCCATTCACTTTGAAAAGGATATCCCAAGTACCTTCTCCGAGCTCATCACATCTGATGGGTATTGAATGATCTCCATCCTTCTTATAGTAAGTACACCAATGTGATACCGGTAGGCAAATGTGATTACCATCCCAAATCTTTCTATAGGGAGTATCCTTGTCATCTCTCGCCTTCCACTCTTGAGCAAGAGGAGTAGGAATGTCCATATTTAATGTCACGTACTCCTCAATAATATCAAGTTGGTGGCGAATGTACGGACTCACGGGGATCAGTATGTAGTCCCCATACTGATTGTGCATTATCTTGACATCCGTGGAAGGGAGCATTCCCGTTTGGAGTACTACGCTATGATCATCATAACGCAAGGCTTGTTTAAATTTACGCTGTAGCGGTGTAGGATTATGTACCTTGGATGTTTCTTCCACTGGCCTCAGTTGTAGATGATCTGACCGTAGCGAACCTTGTAACGTTTGACCGCCATTTTGTCCTACTAGTGCAGCAGATGGAGTAGATGCCTGAAAATGAAAAAAGATTGTATTAAGTTTACGTTCAAGGGAGGAGAGGGAGGGAAGTAGCGACTTACCATTTTAGTTGGGTAATAGAACAGGGAACTAGAGAGAGAGAAAATGTGCGTCCGTCACTCGTGTGATTCAACGATGGAATGATTCTCACTGTGGAAGGCTCGCTATTTATAAAGAAATGCTTGATTCTCATTGGATGATGATCCTCATTGGACAATAACATCAAGCTGATTCCAAATCTGGTCTCTGTTTTCCAATCCGATGCTTCGTTTTGAAGCTAGAGTCCAAAACGTCCCAAATTCTAACTCTGTCGTTTTTCGCCAATGTCCCAAAATCTTAAATGGCGTCTCACATCTAAACGAAGACAGATAGGAACAAGCCGATTGTTTCACTGAATTTGTCTCACTCTTAGCTTTCAAACGAGCTATCGCGCGACAAAATCCGTCCACTGGAAGCCAAAATCGAAGCAAGCTGTCCAGAGGGGGGGGGGGGGACGTCAGTGAAATTTCAAAATTTGATGAAAAATGTTTTGGTGACGGTCCCAGGTCGAAATTCCACACTTTGGAAAATTTTCAAATTTTTACCCATACAAAGTCACTCTGACACTTAGGATTTTTTCAGGTAAGCGAGCTCCGACCTAAAATCTTGTAACCGCTCTAACTTTTGAACGAAGACAGATAGGAACAAGCCGATTGTTTCACTGAATTTGTTTCACTCTTAGCTTTCAAACGAGCTATCGCACGACAAAATCCGTACACTGGAAGCCAAAATCGAAGCAAGCTGTCCAGAGGGGGGGGGGGGGGGGGACGTCAGTGAAAATTTTTTCTCTCCGATTTCGCTGGAAACATCCTTCCTAACCCAAAATTTCACGTAGATTCCGAATCTGGCCTCCGTTTTCTCATCCGATGCTTCGTTTGGGCGCTACACACCAAAACATCCCAAATTCTAACTCTGTCGTTTTTTCGAAAAATGTTGAAAATTTTTTCTCGCCGATTGACTTGAAACTCACTATACAGATAAAGAATTTCACGCTGATTCCAAATCTGAAATCCGTTTTCCAATCCGATGCTTCGTTTTGAAGCTACAGCCCAAAACGTCCCAAATTCTAACTCTGTCGTTTTTCACCAATGTCCCAAAATCTTAAATGGCGTCTCACATCTAAACGAAGACAGATAGGAACAAGCCGATTCTTTCACTGAATTTGTCTCACTCTTAGCTTTCAAACGAGCTATCGCACGACAAAATCCGTCCACTAGAAGCCAAAATCGAAGCAAGCTGTCCAGAGGGGGGGGGGGACGTCAGCCGAAAATTTTTTCTCTCCGATTTCGCTGGAAACATCCTTCCTAACCCAAAATTTCACGTAGATTCCGAATCTGGACTCCGTTTTCTCATCCAACCACTCCTTCCACTCGAAACAACCCATTTACAACCCAACATTCAGCAGATTGCACCAAAAACATCACACACTATAGCCTCAACACTAATCCTGGCGGTCGCCCAAGTCCACCACGACACTCTATCGTTCCAGAGGGGGGGGGGGGGGGGACTCAGACCCGAAGCACCACGGCGGCCGACCACGACACTCTGCCGTTCCAGAGGGGGGGGGGGGGCGCCGGTCGAGTGTTTGTCATTTGCTTACTACTAACAAGGCACTTGCTCACAAATTTATGATTCTGTCTCAAGAAATAGTAGGCTTCGAATTATTCAATCACTCGATCAATTGAAGTCAACTCGTCTCATATCTAATAAGAGTACAGCTATCTGTACCCCCAAAAGATTATAATCATCGCTCTTTTAACATTTTGTCAAAAATTCATAAATCAACTTGGATCAAAAGTGATGTGTCTCCTGGCATACCTATTATATCTGATGTCTAGAAATTACTCTGACATGATTGATTATTCCTTGAAGTCTACTACACAAAAATCTCAGAGTTATCTGCATGATACTATAATAGCCATAACTCAGAGCAATTGAGC
>CAJQUW010003111.1:0-109930 GCA_907163375.1 Prostheceraeus crozeri | reverse complement strand
GGGGGTCTTGATTTAAAACTGTTCCACAATGATGACTTTCCTTGCTACTAAGTCAGAAGGGAGGGGGTATTGATTAAAACTGGTCTCTAATGATGTCTTTCCTTACTACTTAGACAGAAGGGAGGGGTATTGATTTAAAACTGTTCCACAATGATGACTTTCCTTGCTACTTATTCGATTTTGAATGATTTAATTTAATCTAAATTAAAACGTTACATTGTTCCATTTTATTCTTATGAACTCTTGTTAAGAGAATATTGATTGTTTTATCTGTATTAAGAACATTAGCAACATCTGTTACCAAATTTCTCAACATGAACAGCTGCAACCAGTTTAAGCTATTCAGTATGAGAGAATTCTTTGTGACCCGCATAACTCA
Organism: Prostheceraeus crozeri; assembly: GCA_907163375.1. Taxonomy (NCBI): domain Eukaryota; kingdom Metazoa; phylum Platyhelminthes; order Polycladida; family Euryleptidae; genus Prostheceraeus; species Prostheceraeus crozeri. Next base: position 109,551 of record CAJQUW010003111.1, on the reverse strand, counting down.
TGAACTTTTCACTTGAACAGCTGCTGCCATTATTCCACGTATTACTGCGTGTATTCATTCTGCGAGCGTTCTACGAGACTGTGACTGCTTACGAATCATCTGTGACCTTTATCTATTTTGGTCAATTTCATCAGCGACTTTCAACAATTTCATTTTTATCATAATTAATTCACTACGTTTTAACGAAAATGGCACGTTCAAGCATCGCCTTTGCCGATTTGAAAAGAAAAATTTCAGACACTATTGTGAACGAAGATCAACGGAAGAAGTGTATGAGATGCTAACAGAATTTCAGGAGAAATATCTTAAACCAAGGAGGAAGAAGACATCCACGCATCAAAAACATCAGAGAATTTTTAGTGATAAATCGATTTGAAGACACATTGCAAGATAACGCCATCAATATCAGTTCAAACTATAATTTTGAAGAAGAAATTCAAAGAGACATCTTGGCATCAGAGCTAACTAATTATTTAGCACATTTAAGAAGAGAAGAAGACATTTCGGTGAACAATACTGTGAAGTTATCGTTGTTAAAAGGAAGAGCTTTGACTGTAATCCGGGGAAGTGGCATGTTTGCAAACAATTAGGTTATTCGAGAGGCTATAGCATCTTTTTAAGAAAATTTTATAAACTATATTTACGATTTCCGTTTATTAAGACCTCGACGGAATCTATATCATTTTTCAAAAGGAACTTCGCTATTATTGACTCGTATCTTCGCCATGGAAGACAGCGCCCAACCCTTGATCAAATTTTAAACTCAATCAATTGAAACGGTAAGCTACTCCCAATAGATAATAGTACTATGAGCCTTACCTTATTTTACTCATACAGAAACAATTGTATCATGGCATAATACATTTTCTAGTCAACATATTTTATTCGTTGTAAACCATGCTACTTGTCCTCATTGGTTTTATAGTTCTATGAGCCTTAGCTTATTTTACTCATACAGAAACAATTGTATCATGGCATAATACATTTTAGTAACATATATTTTATTCATTGTAAACCATGCTACTTGTCCTCATTGGTTTTATAGTTCTATGAGCCTTAGCTTATTTTACTCATACAGAAACAATTGTATCATGGCATAATACATTTTAGTAACATATATTTTATTCATTGTAAACCATGCTACTTGTACATAGTACTTGTCTGTGATGTGAATAAAATATTTCAAAGATGGAAATGTGGTTTTCATTTTGTATCGAGTTAAAGCAGTAGCAACTACTGGAATTGTAAGAACGCCAGATGAAATGACAATTGTTAAAGCATTAGACCATCTCTTTCTTAACTTTTTATAATGCTCTAATCTTAATAATAATTGAGATTCCTTATCTTTCATATACCTAACTCTATCTTTGTGTTTTTCTTTGTTCATTTTTTCAATGTTAATCTTTTCAATGTCCATTAAAGTAGAACTACGTTCATATGATAACGAAGGATATATTCTTGCGGTTTCTTCCACTTTTGTTTCATCCACTTTTGTTTCTTCCATTTTTAAAGAAATATTTTTAACGGGCGAAGCCCTGGAAGACATCTCCGATGTCCCGCAAGTCACATGATATATTTTAAAAACCTGAAAAATGGATAAAATTCATGAATTTGAAATTCTCAACTTTTATGATTTTCGGTGTCCGGTTTTACATGACCTGGAACGGTCATGATTTAAGCAATGAAAAATGTCATAATCACAAATTTGAGATTCTCAACTTTTATGATTTTTTCGGTGTCCTGGAACGGTCATGATTTAAGCGAGGGTGAAAATCGAACCGAAGGTTCTAGGGCTTCGCCCGATTGTAATTCTCAAATTTTGAGATTTTGAAAAATTTGAAAAATTGGGTATTTTTAAAAACGCTTAAATTTTCGCCCTTCGGCCTTCAGCCACGTGAAATTTGAAGTCTACCTAAATTTTTGAAATTTTTTGAAATTTTGATTTTTTGAAAAAACCCGCAAAAGTGTGACATCCGGCGCAAGCGAAGCGAAGCAAAGCGAAGCGAAGCGTCGCGCCGGATGTCACACTATAAACTACTGTGGACACGCGTTGACATGACAACGATCCCTAAACGATTCCAGTAGTTGATAATGGCTAGGTACCGGCACCTTGTCAATACGTCTTTTAAATATCCACGGTTATAATCTTTGTTCATCAATCTTTGTGGCTATCACGATTACAATTCATGATATTATAATGATTGAAATATTAATAATATATATGATTAAAGATATTATAATAAATAATTTATGATGTCACGGTTATCATTTTCCATGAAATACCTTGCAATATCGCGGCAAGAATCTACAATGTTCTACAATCATTGCACGCTTCACAAATATGATTCTTCTATGTCCGTTCTGGCCCGCATATTACAGTGTCGGATTCCTATACTTCCTAAGATCTAGCTAAACTGACTTAGATTGGTGCCTGGCCGAGCAACTGAAATGACCATTAAAAAACAACTGTTGCTGTTAATTCCAGTGAAACTAACTAAAACAAAGTGAAAAGTCTGATTTCTATGTCTCGACACTATTCACACGAGCCTTTAAATCCCATCGAGGTCCGGTGGAGTAGGGCAATTCGGCTCTCGGAAGGAGTGCATGAAAAGCAGTGCACAATAAGTTATTTTTGGCGCATAAATTTTCTAGCGGTGGTATTCATATACTGAAATAGTAAAACACACTTTCGAACTATAGGTAACAATTCAAATTTTTTAAGACAGACAATTTTTGCACTTCATTTTAAGTTTGAGTATCTTCCGAATTTTATTGATTAACTATTAGTTATGATGATGCAATGCCTTCATATACGTCTGTGTAATACAATAGACTACTTTAAGTACAATTTACTCATTCTGAGTACAACGCAATATTGACAAGATAAGAATACAAAGAATATGTGAAATATGAAAGATTTTCTTTCAGACAGTAGCTGGTTCAATAAATCTGTGAAATTTTGTTCTACACGGCTACCCCTAAATGAAATTACGAAGTTCAAAGACGAATTGAAGATGCAGAAGGTCTTTCTATGATTAGGAAAAACACAAAGAATGCTATATATGATGACTTATTGTAGTCTTTATTGTATGCATCCCTAAAGTGCTGCCCGAAAAAAATCGGCGGAAGGCCTCGCAATTTATGACATCGCTGTCTTATTTTCATAACGAAAACTATAGCAACCAACAAATGTTTCAATCAACAGAGGAGTTTGCATGCATGTGTCCTTCTAAACTGTTAAATTTTTACAAAATATTCACAGGGGCGTCGGAACGATTTTTTACTAGGGGTAGCAAATTTTTTTCATGGACAACCCTTCGATTTTTAGTAGGCCTATATTCAAGCACCATCGCCCGAATATTTCAGATTTAGTGAGGCTAACAAGACTAATTTTATTCACATGGGCGCACAGTAGACTTGTGACATTATTCTCATGCATGCATATATGTACTACACGTATCATTTGTGGGATGATGTAACTCAAAAGTCAAAAGTAAGAAATCAAAGAGTATATTTCACTCAAGCTCATAAAAACTATAGTTACACGCATGCACGTGTGTAGGCTGCATGTACTGCAATCAATGTAACAAATTTATAAACATGAGTATGTGTGGTGAGTATGGCAATGAATCGTCTGAACGATAATATTACGATGAAAACTGTTTCCAAAAGTGTTAGATGCGCTGAAATTCAATGATTAATCCGCAGCTATACTGACATTTCTATCTAAACTTCATTTTGTGAAGGTAGGTTTACTAAGGCAACATTTGATGAAAATAATTCTGAGCATTCAAAGAACTACTAAGTACCCAGCCGCCAATACTGCATAGCATTTAGTAACGTCAACATATACGATATAAACAATGTCAGCCTATTAAATACAAATGCGTCTCAAATTTTTCCCATTCATAAAAATTAAAGTAAACCTATTTTTGAGAGACGTCACAAAGCTGCTTGACTACTTACAAATTGACGTGACATGTAGGTACAATTTATGGCAACTGCTACTTCACTTTCTGCTGGTCAATGCAAAACCAGGTCGACACATCGATACACGTCGGCCCGACATGTAATTTTTGATTCCGCATTCTTGCCATTAGGAGAGAGACCTTGGATGTGTTCTTCTTCTCAACGGCATCATAGTTGATAAGAAGGTCCAACGTAGCATTTGATTGATGAATTGACAAAGTTTCGAGATAGATGACAAGCATGCATTCCTGAATCCTCATCTACCTGCTTACAGGAATTTTTCCAATGTCTTGTGCATCGGTATTTCAGGGGTAGCAAATGACATACTTTGCTACCCCTACTCAAATTTAGGGTTAGCAGCTGCTACCCCTGCTACCCCGGTTCCGACGCCCCTGAATATTCAAATTTCCGAGACAATGCCTGCAGAGGGTCAGTATACATGGCCTGACAGTTTATTAGTGCGCTGAAAGCAAATTCATGAAATTGAAGCGTTGTACCGCTTCAAATGTTCACGGCAAGAATGCGATAGGGGCCGAATTGTCTCCTCTGATATGAATTCGGCTAAGGTACGACTTCAGAATGTGACGGAGGAATCGTGAAATGCATCCATTTCTATTAATTATTTTATAATGTAGAAATTCCCGAACAATCAGGAACTCTCCTCAACTAGACTTATGAATAGCCTACATGAAACACTGCTGTCTGATATGAGCTATTATATGAGAATCGCTGTATGATTTGAACGAGGTAAGTTTGTTTAAGGTTCATGAATTAGTGATTATATTTGACACACCGTTGCTCTTTTGAAGGTTGCATCACGAAGGACGATCAAGATCGACAGACGAGTGTTACAACCGAGTGGTTACACTCTCTTGGCAAGTGTTGATGCAAGGGATTTATCACTAAAGTATACTGTATCCGATCTCTATTTAGGTTGCTTACGTATGCAACCAAGGATTGTGAGAGTGATCAAATTATTGTCTCCCCACGTTTTCACTGACGGATAGCGAAAAGCCGGCAGACCGCAGGTTATGCTGGTACAGATAATATATCTGTCTGAATTAACTAGACTTTTTAATGGATGCAAATTGGATATGCTTATATATCGTGAAACTCCAAAACCGAAAATATAGTGCGCACAGCTTCAGTCTCACAGTGTGGTTGTGAAATAATGGAAAATATCAGATCAATACATGAGGAACCAAAGTGATCGATGGTTTCAACTTCTTTAGTATCAAAAAAGAGAACCCATTCTATACAAGTTGCAAATGGCTGTCATTGATTCGTCATGCCTCAATGTGTAATGCAGCTTGCACAGGTCTGCTCACTGCAGGCAGAACCACACAAAAACAAATATGTCTCCATTCTTGATCCTTTCTTGATATTATTTGATCTCTCATTTCTGATCGTTTATACGTTGAAGCGGCATCAGAAGAAGCTGGATAAGAAATCCACAATGTGCTGAAATGCCACTTGGTCGTTCACAACCTCTTGAACAGGGAATGGAAGCGCATTCGTGCTTGTGTGCCTGTTTATCACATAACAGTAATTGATTTTAGCACTACATGTACATTGCAACAGATGCAATGATTGACTCAGGACAGATTGTGACCTACTTTCAGTACAATCAGTGTAGGCCCCTACTATTTGCAACAAGAATATTTTTGTGTTGCTTTGATTGATGTTTGAGTGCAGGTCGTATAAAATGTATAAGGAATAGACCTTGTATAGGACATATTACAGGATAAATCTGTAAGGGCTTATTCTCTCTTTTTACACTGACAATAACAAAATTCTTCCAACAATTATCCATTAAATGCGAAGTGTCTTGCATAGCAGTAATATCAAGGGCCTCTTTCAATACAAGGTCCCTGACTTTGCTAAGCTTTCGTGACCAAAGCGAACTTTATTGCATTATCGGAAGTCACCATGACATGCTCTACACGCATCATTTAAACATGCTCTATTTTCTCTCATCTTCTCAATCGTGGTGACTTTGAGCTATTCAGGTATGACGTGTTCTGCAAGCATTGATCGCGAAAAGGTTAAGGTGAATAGGCAAATTTCAATTTTAAGGGAGCAATCTCAAGGTCCCAAACCAAATAATAGACAATTCAAAGTCTCTGGCTGTCAAGAGGTGGAATAGATAGCCTACCTAACAAAGTGATTCTACATCATGAAAAGCATGAGAAATCTTACGGAAGTTCAAGGGACATCAAGGCAATATCTTAACCTGTTTCAATCTTAGGCTAGGTGGCAAAACTCAATGTGAAGGGTAAGGTAGCTCTTCACCTACGTTAAAAGCTACCTAACCTTTTCAAGCCTATTGCAAGATAACATGAACTCTACAATGCACTCATGTCATTTCTTAGAATCTTAAGATATATAAGGTACCTTTAATTTAAATAGGTCCCAGAAATGCAACACGGTTATAGACTTATCTCTTTTCATGAGCTTCGCTCCCATTTTTGAGCCTCATGTAGATATAAAATACATTTTGGTGACGATAGCGTTCCGCAGAAGCACTACTACTAAGACCTTTTATAGAAGAGAAGCTTAACTAGATTTCTAAAAAAAATAATTTTTAAAAATCCTATGAATCAATGAACGAAGTCAGTTATACTTAAATGCCGATAGTACCCGGTTTGATACAAAATTATCATGAGATCAATGTTATGTTCTTAAGTGCACTCTACAGTGTACTACATACATAATGAAAAACGTCTGCCTTAGAATTCAAAATGTATGTTTTAGAATTGTCATAGGAGTCTTCTCACAAGCCTTGAATTCAGAGAAAATGCTAACGGCAACTAGAAAGTCGTGTCGATATGATTGGTTAAGACATTTTTCAGGCGATTTGCTAATTGATATGTGTAAGGATGCCTCACTAATGTTACAAGGTCCTAAATCATTGACTGGCTTAGTAAAGTTTCCACACATCTTGAATGAGTTTTGGAGGTTTCATGACCCCGAACATCGAGTCTCGAATGGGATAGGAAATGGTAAAAAATAGCCTGTTCTTTAGTGCACGTAGTAATTGTGATGTCTTTTTGTGAGCTTGCATAAACCAAAATAATGATGAATACCAAATTCTATCCTTAAGAACCTCATTAAATCTTCGTTAGGAGATAATTTTATCGCCACTCAAACAATCTACTATTCAATCAAGGAAGAAAACTTACCTAAAAATGATATGAGAAAGCATATACACGCCAATCCTATCATATTTGAAGAATATAGGCCATGCATTCACAGTGGAAGAGAACCACAGCCGGATCTTGGCGATGCTGATGAATAGCGATTACCAATGAATCCGCTTGACCAGGTGAAGTCCCCAGGTGCGTCCGCGGGCCTTGTTAGTCAAGGAAAAGGTGTTGTTAGACACTTTCGATGTCACAATGACTGACTGAGGGCATGAAAATTCAGTCAATTGAAGAAAAGAAATAGCAGAATGCAAAGCAGAAGCACAACAAGCAGAAACACAATTCTCGCACGCAAGATAACGCCAGCGATCAATCTGACGCACACTGAAGCAATGCAAGTGGAGGCGGGTAAGAAGATTTATTGGTGATCTCTGGCGTGCAATCGTAGGCGAGAGTTGTAAGTCGTCGTGAGCTACGCTCTCACTTTCATCTTTTCTTTCAAAACCAAGCTCTTACAACATTTTTCAATTTTCTCAGTCGCGGTTATTATTGAAGAGCTCTAAATTTGTCGAATAAGTTTCACAATCACAGGATCAATTGAAATAATGTCCGAGTTTCCCAGAAAATTAAAAAGGCGATTGAAGCTTGCTTTGCTTCTCCAGTTTTTTGACATGACAAGCAAGTGAGAAGACAAGAGTAGAAGAAAGCCTCAGTTGTATGAAGTTATCTGTTCAGCAGTCTAAGATAAGCACCGGATTATTTAACTTCTCAAGTATTGACAGGAGGTTAGCTATAGTGCGCCCATGACTCGTAATTGAATTGAAATATCTTCTTTGGATCTTAAATTTGTTTTGATAACTAAAATGAGCCTCTTGAGAGTGACCCCGATAAAAAGAATAGACATGCAGATAAATCAGCCTACACCATCATTACAATGCACTCATATGTGTCATACTGATATGATTGTATGTAGACTAATTGTGTAATGAATAATTTTGATATACATGTAATCATTAATGTAATAGGCAGGCTTGCCGTTGGGATGAATTTCCAGCCCAATCCCAATGAGAATTTCCATTGGGATCCCAATACCAGTAGAAATCCCAATAGCCTGCTTCAGGGCTAAAAAGGTACGCAAGTAGACCCCAAGCTGCATCGGGGCTTACTGCTTACGCCTACCATATGTGTTACTTTTTGAATTGACGAAGGCCACGGACGTAGGCCTAGGACTATACTGGCCTTAATAGTAATAGGGGCTTTAGTTGATTTTACACAATTATGCATAATATGCCTACTGCATGGCTTAATTTGCACCGAGACTGCCTTCACCTAAGAGCTGATAGGGGCCTGTGTGTATAGCTAATACGTATGTACGAGCTACAGACATACTTCGTATTAATTGAGCCTATATCGGATAATGTGGTGTTAATAAACAGCTCGCCACACGGGGACTTTTTCAAACCATTGTTCCTGCGCAGTGTAACACTGTTACAGTGTCATACTATTACCCGTTCCAATCAATGCCTCATGTGCACGCGCAAAGCACGAGTCGAGGCACAAGAAAGCCTCCGAATTAAGCCACTATTTTTAGGATCTAGGGAAGTTAAAGTCATAGGGCATAAAGCCGACTGTGTCAATCTGTGTGAATCACACTAAGAGCTCTCAATGCTCAAATTCGAGACAGGCAAGGTCAGACTGAAGACACAGCAAAATGAACTGCTCAGTACAACCCGAAAATGTTTGTAACGCATACTGACTAATGTCAACGATTATATACATTTTGTTGGAAGAAGGCTTATTGGGATCAATTGTTAATATACAGTCCGTTTCATAAAAAGTGGATCATCCTCAAATTTGACTAAATAAAACATAAGTATGATACAGAAAGCATTTTTCATGTTATTTCATGTCCTAATATATTTAAATGTCCTTATATAATCTGATAAGCTATGATACAGTAACGGTTCTTAAGAAGCTAATATTTTGTGGCCCTACCCTTATTGTCAATGACATTACCAATTCGTCTAGGCATTGATTCGATGATATCGTTGATTTTTGACTGATCTAACTTTCTCCACTCTCTTTTTAACAGTGACGTAAGTTGTGATACGCCATCTGTATAGGTAGCAGTGAACTACGAACGTTACGTTTTAAAATACTCCGTACATTTTCTATGGGATTCAGATCAGGAGAACGAGCTGGCCAAGATAATGTCCATCACTATCCTTCAGACGGACTGATGCCTCATCAGACCAGACAACCCGATCCCATTGATTTCGCCAGTGACAATGACTCATTGCCCATCTGAGACGTCTTTTTGTATGCTGATCTGATAATTCGATCTGAGAGGGCCTCTTACAGCTCTTGAAATTCGACTCAATAAGTCTTCTACGAATAGTGGACTTAGAAATAGACGAGTCTAGTGCAGCCAAAGTTAACGAGAGACTTGGATCAACTTTAACAAATCTCAAAATTAGGCGGTCTCTACGTTTGGATGTTTTGCGTGGACGGCCAGAGCCCTCTTTACGACAGAGTCGAAAATCATCAATATGCCATCGATGCACATTTGTGTAAGGGACATTTAGTCGCTTGCTTGTAGCTCGCAAAGAAAATCCTAGTTCTAACAAGGCTGACACTTTGCCTTTTGTGAATGCGATCTCGTTATTATTCATTTGTGCTTTGTTTTGTTTTCAACCGGTATGAGATAGATTTCTAGCTGAAAGCAATCAGGAGTGCTGCCAACACCACCGGAACGAAGTCAGGAAGCTATGGAACATGAAGTCCAGTTAATCACATGTAGCAGTTACATTATTGTTGATGAATAATGGTGCTATACTGGCTCTGATTGACCGATTTTCTTTATTTTTGTTTTGCTTGATAGCTTTTGGCTTGTAGAACAACATATTGCATAACAAAGGAAGCAAATGTAATTTTATAAGAGTGAGGTATGATTTTGTGTAACATTGCTAAATGAGGATCAAATTATCTACTACTTTTTTATCTATAACAGGAAAACAACTCAATATTCATGCTTGAAATTTCCAACAATGATATTAGTAAGCACAACTGACATATCTTCCAAATTTCAGAGAAATTCGTTCAAGTTTGGCGGAGTTAGACAAAGTTGAAGTTAAGGCGATGTTTAAGGGTGATCCATTTTTTATGAAACAATCTGTAGTTATATATTATAACCCTAGTCTGAACAAGCAATTGAACCATGAAGGAACTTTTTTAGCTGCAAACTTATTTAGCATTAGCAGTATTGCATCTCTTGTACATATTTATCTGTGACATGTCGACATGAATGATTTACAAATTTATGCATGTTTTCATCATTGTAATCTAGTATTAACCACCTCTTACGCTGTATTGGTTTTTTTTTTGTCTTCAGGTGGTCATAATTTGATTTGAGCTGTGTGTCCTGACGACGGCCAGTGTATTGTGCCGAAACGCGTTGAATAGAAAATAGAAGATACATGTCGTGCAACTCCGACCTTTCGATTCATGTGCTGACATGTGCTGCTCTCTTCTTCTTTTTACTGTGTGTTTTAACTTTCAACATTTCAAAATCGCGCCCCACGTGATAACATCTCAACTCATTCATTTTTGATCTGCTGTGTACGACGTTAGCTCTCTTGGTTATGTTGTTATCAGCGATAACGTGGTTCCTTAGCATTACCAACGTTGTTTCTCTGTTTTATAGATTACAACGTAAATATCACATCGATCTCAACACATGTAGAAAATATGAAAAACTGAACCATAAAATTCTCAAGCATCAATGTGATATCACTTTCTTGTCCAAATGTTTAGAACATAATTTTGTGCCAAAATTTCTTAGTCTAAAAGACAACAACAAAATTCTCAACCCACATATTATCAAAGAGCGCCAGCTGCGTAAAGTTCCTAAGCTGATTGCTCAACACAAATGTATGACTAAAAAACTGAAAAGGCAGATTACTGTCTTACGTGATATGATCCTTAGTAAAATCAACACTTTTGATCGTCTCCTATTTGTTAAAGTTTTCACTCGTGAGAACGTAGCTTATATGAAGAGGGTTACAGCCACCCACCAAAAAAATCTGCTAAATTTATTTCTCCAAAATAAAGTACATGCACCAGATGGCACCGTCCAAAACTTTAGTTCCTTAGAATTAAATAATGAACAACTAGAATGCTTGAAAACGGGGTTAAAACATCTCACGTTTACTTGCGATAGTGATGCTATCAGCTTGACTTGCCAACTAGAAAAGGCGGTCTACCACTCGAAGGATAAAATTTCCAAAAATGATTGTAACGAAGTTAGAAACTCTTTGCAAAATTACAACAAACGTATGAAAAATTTCTCTAAAACAGCATATGCGAAGCGCAACATTGAAACGGTGAAGTCTCTTAGAACTAATGACAAAATTAAAATCGTCCCTTTTGATAAGGGTAACGGTGTTGCTGTTATCAATACCGAAGACTACTTGAAAAAACTCAATGATATAGTTGAGGACTCTAGCAAGTTCACACCAATTCCGTACAACCATAGTGATCTACTATTAGATCATCCGGTTATTAAACAACAAAATAAACTGAAATATTTTTTAAACAAACATGTCAAAGGGTCCATTGATCCAAAAGTTTTTGCTTCTATTACCCCTCAAGGAGCATGTAGCGGTAAATTATATGGCTCAGCTAAGGTACATAAGGAAAATGTCCCTCTGCGACCCATTGTCGCTAGCTTCGGTACTGCTGAGTATAATTTAGCCAAATATCTCAACCAATTTATTGTCAAAGCTATTCCTAACGAGTTTTCTGTTCTAAATAATACGGATCTTCTAGATAGACTTAATAAGTATAACTTCTCGGAAAATTCCAAACTGGTTGGCTTTGATGTGATCAGTCTTTTTACTAACGTTCCTCTAGAAGAGGTCATCGAACTAGCTTGTGATAAAGTCTACAACTCCGATGTGTCAAAACCTCCTTTTAGTAGAGACACATTCAAAAAGCTGTTGCAGTTCGCGACAGGAGGCATTTTCTCTTTTAACAACACTCTTTATCGTCAATGTGACGGTCTTAGTATGGGTAGCCCACTAGCACCCACTCTTAGTAACCTATTTATGGGTGAATTAGAAACAAATTTTCTCAACATCAATCGTATGAACCTGAAGTTCTACGTGAGGTATGTTGACGACATTTTAGCAATCTTTGAGGATGATGACCATGAATCTTTCTTTAATTATTTAAACTCATTGCATCCCAACATGAAGTTCACCGCTGAAGTTGGTGGGAAGAGCTTACCTTTCTTAGACATCAGCCTGGATGTCACTGATAGCTGCCTAGTCACTTCTGTTTATAGGAAACCCACATATACGGGTTTAATCTTGAATTTTAAGGCTAACTGTCCTATGCAGTGGAAAAGAGGCCTACTCATCACTCTGATAAATAGAGCATACATAGTGTGCTGCACTTGGGAGAAGTTTCATGAAGAAATGGAGAAACTCACCAACATTTTTAGAAACAACGGATATCCGTTGCAATTTATCAATAACATTATTAAAAATTATCTAGAGAAAAAGTTTAATGACCATGTCAAGACGGAAGACATAACATACACTCAAACAATAAAAATCCCTTTTTTGGTATTCAATCAGTTTATTTTAAAAAAGATTACAAAATATCTTTCGTAAAATTGACAAGGAGTTACAAATCAGATGGGTTTTCACCTGCAATAAAATTAAGAAAAATTTTTCGAACAAAGACCTTACTCCGAATGTTCTAAAGTCATGTGTCGTATATAGTTATGCTTCTGAGGTTGATCCTCGCACTACTTACATTGGTAGAACTCTAAGACACTTGAATGCTAGAATCAAGGAACATAGTCAAAAAATGTCTGCGATCTCGGATCATAGGCTAAACTGTAGCTGTAGATGTAACTCTAGTAACTTTAAAATCTTGGGACAAGCGTCCAATAACTTTGAACTGAATATTATGGAGGCGTTATTTATTAAAAAGTATAACCCTAGTCTGAACAAGCAATTGAACCATGAAGGAACTTTTTTTGGCTGCAAACTTATTTAGCATTAGCAGTATTGCATCTCTTGTACATATTTATCTGTGACATGTCGACATGAATGATTTACAAATTTATGCATGTTTTCATCATTGTAATCAATTGTTATTTATTGGGATTGGGGTGGATTTTTGGTAGCCCAATCCCAACCCAATCCAAATAGCCATTGGGATTCCAATCCCAACGGCAAGCCTGGTAATAGGTAATAGGTAATAACCGAAGATATCTATGCATTATCTGCTATATACATGAATTCTTACATAGAAATCCACACCAGGTTAATATTTTTCATCCAGCATCGTGGATTTTGATAGCCTTGTGGACATAGAAAGCTCTAAAATGCCATCCATTACGAATATTCAAAATGAAAAAAGTAAAAAGACAGAATGTACTCTCTTCTCTGTTACTTTTACCGATGCAGGCCTAGCTGCAACGCAAGAAGGATTCTTATACATTTCTCCGATCGATTATTCCGAAATAAAGTGTGTCTCACGATAAATGTAGAGAATCAAACTGTCCTAATAGGATGCACTGCATGTCCTGTTGCCATGCTTGCACATGGGATGACTTAGCTAAATCTAGACCCATACGAAGCCTACTGGGAGTAAATCCTTCAGTCCATGGTAATCCACGACCTCACGACTTTCCACTTCGCAAAATACTAGCCAGTGTTGACCAATTCGAAACCCATGGATTGCATAGCTACTCGCTGACCCCTCAGCTGTACGTGGCGCGAGCTCTTTCCTACCTTGACGTGATTGTGCTATTTAGCACTTCATGCAGGATTGCAAAAATCCAGGCAAGTCATGCTATTTCGTACATTCCATTAAAGAAAATTGTGGAGAAATGAAACACTGAGCATCGTGCCTCGATTTTAAATGGGGAAATAGTATGAAGAAATTAGCCATTTGTTTAAATGAGGTAAAAAGTTCGGTAATATAAGCAGCCATTGTAGAAATTTTTACACGCCCGATTGCCATGCAATGTATAAGAATTATCGATTATGCTTTTGACGCTCTTTTACTTAAAGAGGAGGAATGTCATCATACATATCTCATAACAAAACTGTAGGCTACAATGCGAAACCGATGGTCTGGAAGCATGGGTTATCGCTAGACCAGTTGCAGTGAACTAATGGCACGATCTCAAGCCAGGAAAACCTGCTCTTAAAATATAACGTTATTGTTGCCACCAAATTGATGGAAAATATTAGTTAATACCAAAAAACAATTGTCTGGTATGAGAAAACATTCTATTAGATTTCTGTTAGTATGGCTGTAATTGTTTACCTGCACATGTATAACAGTTAAATGTGTGTATTTTATATTCTTTATATTTTTCGTGATGAAGATTGGTCAATCTCTGTCATCTTGTTGCCAACTGAAACCGGTAGAGATTTAATAATCAATTCATTTTTTTATATTTGCGACGTTTTCATAGTTTAAAACCATAAAATGTAGGAATAGCCAGATATCTATGTCGATAGTTTTTTCTGCACGATGCACAGCGACTTGTCTGGTGTAAGGCAGGGGTGCGAAGCATATAGCACCGCCTCGCGTCTTGGCGCGGGTTAGATTTACCCCGTGAGACGTGCAAGCCGCGTGGCTGTTCAGAAATGTTTTAGGAAATTAGCAGGACGTACTGTCCCGCACGCACCTGTGTGAACAACTTCATGGAATTCAAATGCTTCTGAACAAAATTTCGGAACGCGTGAGAGCGCGCCATCCCGCAACGCGTCTGGTGTTAATGGACCTATAGAAATTTCCTCGGAGTTCAGGCTAAAAATGGCAGCTTTAAGCTTTCAATGAACAAGTCTAAAAGTTATTTTAAAAAACTTTCATGCGCGTGGCAGCTCTGCCATGAATCTGAAGCAGGCTGAGGTAAGATTACTCAAACATTTAGCGTGAACTATTAATATGATGTTGTTTTATATCAATCAAAATGTTGTGAAGGATTTAAATTATTGAATATTATTGTCCATTTCTCTCTGACAGTGCAAAAGGTCTCACACAATTTTGATGAAGATCATATCATTAATGCTCCTCATCAAAGTAGATAATCATCTTATGAACATTATCGCTCTCTGCAGTCGAACAGACCAGATTATCTCCGTTCTGCTTTGCTAATACTCATTAAATTGTTTTCAAACTTTGATTAGATGGAAATCCTTTTCAATCGGTTGAAAGATCTTTAGAGGATGGCTTAATCAAGCTGCCGAAATTGCGTTGTTGATGTTTGCGTGGCTCGAGATGCTTTCTGTTGCATTTTTGGGGGACAGCTTTATTTGTATTGAACAGAATTCACCATTTATTACACAAAACTGTCAACATTTCAATTCTCATCGAAGTCAAAGTTGTCAATTGATATTAATAAACAATTCGATGTAATATTCTACAAACTATATTTTATGGATAAAAACAGTGTTCTAAATTTGCAAAAGTATCGCCCTGTTATTCCAGGGGTTGCAACATTTTCGACGGGCTGTCAATTTTGCATCTGAGCATTTGATTGTGTCACATTTTAGCTATCAACTGAGATGCAAAGTTCTGCCGTTGTCAACCAAATCGTTCATCAGTTTGAGTTTGGGTTTTTGGCACAGAGTAGGTATCGATTTAATGCGCAGCCTCATTAATAAGAGCATTTTCTTTAGTGTGATCATATCACAAAGCCTGCCACTGAAAGAGCAAAACATCATAATCAACTTTAGGAGATGTAAAAGGGTCCGCTATTCAGATTCAAGAAATGAAACCTTAAGTTAGTGAATCATAAAATTTTTCCGATGAAAAATGAATTAAAAACTTGACATTTCAGCCAAGAAGCACAATAATATTTCAACTTTCCCATGAAGACTTGTATTACAATGTGGCTCATGAAATGTCACAGATAATCATCCCAATTTCCGCTTAATTAAGATACCTGTTGGTAAGTGGTTATTCATCTTGATATCAAACAAGTTTCATACTACTTATATGATGGTTTCACGTCAATAGTATATAAACGTCGGAATAATTTGCAAAATTTAGCGTCTTAAAAAGTTATCAAGTATTTTTTTAGATCGCAGGACCGTGCTCTCCGCAAGCAACTGAATCGTTTGATATACAAATTTTCACTGTCTACCGACATTTCTGGCACTCTACCTACAATATACTTACCATAGCTTTGGGAGATCAACCCTTTCGTGACGGCAAACTTTTCAGAACATCTTGAGAATCCTAGGAATTTCGAGCATCTGAAAAAGGCATTGCCAGAGCGATTTTTAAGTGCAATTTCTTTAGGTTATTAGTATGGGCCCATTTAGCAATGTGATATATCTCGTTCAAATTTTTGATTAAACTTGAAATTCAAAATATCACAAAATATACTCGTTTTAAGCAGCCTAGGTGTGTTTACATGCAGTCATTGATTAATTCGATGAAATTTAGAAGTGAATTATTTACATGTATTAAGATAGTGTGACAGCGTCATTTAAGGCTAGTGATTATGTATCAAGCTGAATTTCTGCTGATGAAGGCATGGAGGAGCAAGACAGTGAATGCACTTACACACCATGGTAAACCAGACGGAGGTCGATTCGAAGACCAATTGATAGCGATTGAAGCTCTTGCGAAATTGTTGAAATCTGCGACGAACGAGTGAGACTGCAAATATGTATATCTGAGACATTGATGACGGCTTGGTGGCGTAAAGCTTTTTTTCTTTCTTCTTAAAAATTATTTTCCCAAATATCTCTAAGCTGTTAAATGCTTTTATGATGAACATCAAGATAATTAAGCATTAATTTGTTTCAATGCTCCAATAGGGAAAGACAGTGAAAAAGTTGAAATTAAGATAGTGAAAGTTTGAAGTATTTACAGCTACAACAACTGTCAATAGAGGTTATCCAGAGACAAAAACACCTTGTTGTTCAAGTATCCATTTAATTGTGCCCAGAACTTGAAGTTCACAGCAAAGCGATGGTTACTGAACATTACATGAATTCAATAAAACTGAAAATATATTTCATAGATATTTCATGCATGCACTATCTACAGATAAACAGCACATAAATGTCGAAATATCGACAATTAGTTATATGGGATCAATTTCGGTGAACTGAGATACAAATATCAGATATCCCGGACGCAGAGAGAACACTTCACTACAAAGCAATTTTTTAATTTCGCTTTCGTTTCATTCTATTTTTACTTATCTACACTGTTGTGTACTTTCCCTCTTCATTTCCTTTATTTAATGTTTTTATATAATCATTGGAATTGATTTTGTTCTGTCTAGCTGTCGTAAGTACTTCATACTTCATACTGCAAAACTTCATTTCATCATGATGGAGTTTGAGTTACTGTAGATGTCTATTCCACTTTCCGTTTATATTGTGCCACTTTGTGAGCAGACTTTTTTCTCTGAATCGTGTGAACAGTCAATAGCAATGCGTGTCAAGCATTTCCAGTGTATCCTCGATGATGAATAGTCTACTAACCGAAAGGTCTCCTGGAAATTATGAAGAAGAAAATACAGGGTGTCCAGTCTACAACCCACGCACTTAATTCTGCTGTAATTTCTAATATATTGTATGCATCATTTTAATATTTTCTTTTGAGCGACTACAAAGATCTGCAATTTTATTTTCTACAACTAATTTACAAAAACATCTACACAAAGAGCCTCTGTAATCATACTAAAAGAGCTTAAGATTCAAGAGTGATAAATCAAACTGTTGAACAGCAACGTTTGCATTGAGTCCCAAAAACTCTCAGTTTGATCAAAAATTTCGTTTTATTAGCTATGAAAAACAATATCCTATATAATTAAATGCCCCCGTGACACTCCTGACATACTCTTTGAAGAAAGCTGTCAGTCACGTCGTTGGCGCAAGTCGGAGTTTATTTCACCAATGACTCATCTAATCTCATGTTTCAATTGAGGAACTGTTTTTGGGTCATTAGCGTAGACACGAGATTCCACGAAGCCCCATAAGAAGTCACATGGGATAAATCGCATGAACGTGGTGACCAATTAAGATCCCCATTTTTTGAGATCAGGTGTCCTGGAAAATTCTGTTGAAGCAACTGAGTTGTCTCATGAGCTGTGTGACAAGTTGCTCTATCTTGTTGAAACCACAGATCTTCAACATCTAAAACATCCAGCTCGGGCCAAAGGAACTGCGTTATCATGCTCCGAAATTCATGGCCGTTTGCAGTGACAGCATTTCCATCACCATCCACAAAAATGCGGTGCGATCACACCACCAGACCAAATGCCACACCAGACAGTGCATCTTCTTGAATGTAGTGTGTTTTCTTCAATCATTTGGGGATTTCTTGTAGACTAGATACGACAATTTTGCTTGTTAACGAACCCATCGATGTGAAAATGAGCATCATCAGTGAATAAAATTCTCCTTGCAAACATTGGATCTAATTCTTGATTTTGAAGGACCTGATTGGCAAACTGTTCATGGGTGGAGTGATCTCGGACTTCCAGTTTTTGTGTGACTTGAACTTTAAAGGGGTGCAAATGCAAATCTTTCTTCAAAACTGTGTGCTTTGTGCTTCTTGACATCCCCAATCGTTGTGAGCGATGACGTCAGGATGCCATGGGATTGGCAGCTACACTTCTCATGATGGCATAGAATTTATGAAGGGCCGAACATTTGCGCACAGGAGATTTCATATCCATGACTGATCTGGATTCCTCAAACTTCGTGATCAGTCGCCAAATGGTTGTCTGATTCGGAACACTTCTTCTGCCTAAAATTTCCTGGAGGCTTCGAATTGTTCGAATACAACTTTCCTCGCATTTGCAAAACGTTTTCACTATCAAAATTCGTTGATCTTTCGTGTAGGAATCTCGTCAAACTTGGCTCAATCTACCCAACGACAACTGACGCAGTCGTGCCTCTTGCTATATGAGACCAGTGTGAGTAAAAATCATGAAATGGCTTGCTTTGCATCAAATTCTTGGTTGAAAAGTCACAACAAAAGAAATTGCAGATCTTGACAGACATGTCTGCTGTCGAATTGAAAGAATCCAATCCATACATTATAGCGAGTTCTACCATCAAATGAAATCCGGGTGTCGTAAACTGGACACCCTTTATTTGTGGCACTTTTTTATTTTTCCTGTAAGTAAAAGGACCATCTTTCTTCAAATTCTTCAATGCCACTGTCCCAACACACAAATAGGCTGCATGCTTTCTGCTGCAAATAAAATCAAATTCCTTTTTGATTTCAGCTTGACATTCAATCAGTTTGATTGCAATTCATTTTGGATAACCTCTGTGCAACGCACGCATAAGCAGCATGCACCGCGGTGCGTGTGGACAGGTTCAAAAACAGTTTCCTCTTTCGAAATTTTCCGAGCGATATTTTGTTATTTCTCTAAGTCCCATCATCTGCCAGAGAATTCCCGAGAAATGTGGTTTTCCGTGTTTTCTCTCATTTTTCTGTTCTCCTTGGAATATTACTGTTCAAAAATAACATGAAGTAAACTAGGTTTATCACATAATTAGACAGGTCGTCTCTTCTTCTGTTTGAGTCACAGAATTAGACAGGTCGTCTCTTCTACCGTTTGACTAGAAGGGAAACATTGGAACATGTAACGTTAATGAAATGGCACAATCTGCTGACATAATACCATAGCAATCGAACAATGAGCAACCAATTCAACATTAAACACGTCAAATTGTGCGAACTTTCAGTGACTGTTATCACACGGATCACACGGCAAAAAGACACAGACATGTGAAGTTCTACAGAGAAGTTTGTGAACGTTTTTTCGTGCGCCTGCTAACTTTTTCAATAGCGATCGGAGGGCCCAACATTATCGAGAAAACTTTTGCGCAATGATCTGAATTCTTCGAAAATGAAGGAATCATGGCGATCGGAGCATTTTGAAGGAATTCAGAGTAATCCGCAAGCGATGCACGACTTTTTTTC
The DNA here is from genome assembly GCA_907163375.1 of Prostheceraeus crozeri. Classification (NCBI taxonomy): domain Eukaryota; kingdom Metazoa; phylum Platyhelminthes; order Polycladida; family Euryleptidae; genus Prostheceraeus; species Prostheceraeus crozeri. The sequence continues at coordinate 89,449 of CAJQUW010003111.1, read as the reverse complement.
CTATCTCTGTAGGGCATCAGAAATTTCTTTTTGCCCACTTAATAAGGTCCTGCATGTGCCATCGCCTTGAATCAGTTTGTACTTCTAGCAAAGTGATACGATTAAACAATCTAATTCTGTGAGATCTATTCGTAATTATCTCCTACACGAGATGAGGAAACACAACTACAAAATTCTTAGTTACTTTTTTTCATTCATGGACATGACATAATGAAACGAACTATATTGTTCTTTATCTTGTACGCAGAAGTAATTGTACGATTTCAGAATGTCATGGTGATACAGTTCAACATTCATTGTCCGCAGATTGTCGCATTCATTTCATCACCATGCATTCGACAAAACGTTAATCAAGTTGCTTTAAATATCACCGCGTCGTTATGCAAGCAAGACTGCACAAAAGTCTTCGTAAGTTCTCATTGTGTAAAGGTTCATTTACAGGAATGGGAAATTCCTAGGGACTGCTAACCAACATCATCGGAATTGCAATGCTGCTGTTGCACTATATACGCGTACATGCATACATTTCTATCTCCAACTAGATATTCTTAAATTGTTTATAGCTCAGTGGAAGATGGACAATGATTTGTAATGCTGATATGAAATAGCACTCTTTTTCTTCTTCCTCTATTACAGCTTAATTCTGTTAAACAAAAACAGGAGATGCCATGCTGAGATATCGAGACTTGTGGTTTCTATGAGGCTTTATCAAATTCCTATGCATTTGCATATTTGCTACAACATGAACTGTGGGCTCTTGAATTTTATTTGCTTCTCTTTTTCCGACGGGGAGATTACTGAGTTAAACATTTTTCTCATTTAATTTTTCCAAACAAGCAATTTAGATTGGTGAAAATAACACCGAGATAGAGACATCGGATTTCGCCATTAAGCTACAAGGACGTGTGTAAAGGAATAACCACCACTTTTGATGTCATGCACACTAGAACTTGCAATGTCGAATACTGGATCCCGAGATCAGTGCCTTCCGATCCTGGGAATTCGTGATTGGTTCAAATTAGTAACAAATTGGCGGGATCATCAGCTATCCAAAGCTGTCGACCATCAATATTGTGCCACTGGAATAAACGTAATTCTATGACTCGCTCATCAATTTTTTACCATAGGTAACGTGTACACTGTATACATTGCAGTGAATTATGTAGGCTATACTCGACAAGATAACGTTTCAGAATATGTGCAATATGTAAGACGAACCTTCACAAGATTTAAAGTCACGCACGTGTCACGTTGTGTTACCTGAACTACATGTATATGATTATGTTGTGCGATTCATCACCGGGATCGCACAGCATAGGGCCAATGATCGCGTAAAGTAGCACTTCTCTGCTTTTTCGCCGGTCAATGATTTATTTTACATCACTTTCCTATGTCTGCATGTTCACACTAATTTTGCTGTACTTCATCTCTTTTTTCTCATTTTTTATCCCCATACTGTTGCTTCAAGGTTCTGCACAATTTTTTATCTTGCAACGGAATCATGCTCCTCCAATGGAATAAAATTTTGCAAGAAAAAGTGTTGTATGTATGAAAGATATCCAGTACGATCAGTTTGATTTTTCCTGCGTTTGAACGGATAGCAAGCTTGATAGTGAATTCAATATATTTTACCCGCAGTAATAATGCACTTGATCAACAATTCTTCGTACTTCTTCATTTAACCGACCCATTGACTTAGGAAATTGTAAATCCATTTCTAAGCTAGACTTGAATGAATATTTCGCATCTATCTTCAGGAACACCATCAGTGTCCATCGCATTTTAGTCAAAATTAGCTGCAAGCAAAGGTCTCGGATAAGGCTCTTCGGATAACGCACCTCATTATCAGGAGTCATACGAAGGTCATTTTCACATGACTATATTCTCGCGTTAAAAGCCGGCCCCTAAACATAACATAAACAATAAGCGACATACATCTTCTGGTTAAGAGTACTTTCACTTCAAACATTTTTTCCGCTTCATACCCTTCATTTATTTTGGCCTCCAGTCTGTTTGAAATGTCATTGCTTGCTAAGAATCGCATGCCACTTGATATTAGTAAGGAGTACTATTACTGAGAAAATGCGCTTGTCCAGCTTATGACATCTTTGGCTGCCGTTTTGACACCTATCCATCTATCTTCTAATCACCGTTGGACTATTTTGTGCAAGTTGAGACAGTAGTGTAGTGTGGTAATGAGTAAGAGGTAATCCAGTCAAATTACATAAGCATTTCGCCAAAGGGAGGAGCGTAATAAGTTGGAGGGCTTATGGTACCACTCTTCAATCCTGATCAACCTGAATTTGCGAAGGTGAAGGCAGGCCATCAGAAAGCAGAATATATATAGGCTGAAACCAGGGACATGGAAGCGATCATAGAGCAAGTATATTAGGTAGAGTGGCAAATCCGTATTTATTAAATCCCCAATGTGTATGCACTTTCGATTATATTGAATGAACTCGAGGTGAATGCAGTTGGGTATATTATCGAATATGTGAGATATGTAAATTTGTGCCGTTTTGAAGAAATTACCACGGAATTTATTGATCATGATAGCAATGCTGAAGGAATGATAATATTTTACAAATCATCCGTGCCATGACAGGCTTTGAAGGTAATGTTTGTTAAATTGGCAATTTGGTAGGCTGCTATTACTTTCATGCTCAACCCCAAGAGTATTTTCTAAAGCGTGATTATATCATAGGCAACCTGCCACTGGTAGAGAAAAACAACATAATCAAAGACAATGATTTCAACTAACTTTGAAAGATGTAAAGGTTCATATCACTATTCAGATTGAAGAAATTGAACATATAAATTTGCTGAATCATGAAATCACACCGATTAAAATTGAATTAAAAACATGAAATTTCAGCCAAAAAAAAACACAATAAGATCTCCACTGTTCCTTGAAGACCTCCATTATGATGCGGTTCATGAAATTCCCGACGACCAGCTTAATTTCCGCTTAGTTTGAATGCTTATTAGCAAATATTCATTCATTTTGATATCCAACTTATTTCATACTACTTATAAAGGGGCTTCATGTCGGTAGTAGACCTATACAAATTTGCAAATATCTAGCTTTTTTAAAACTGCTCAAATAATTTTTTGGACCGCAGGAACGTGATCTCCTCAAAAAACTTAATCTTTTGATATGAAAATCATCACTGTGTACAGAAACCTTTTGAGTCGACACTCTACCTACGAGGCCTATATACTTACTCAATGGAAGCGATCCATTTTTATCCCTGGCAAAGACTACACCATGCAAGCTAGTGAAAAGCAGAAATATGCAATAAGGCCGTTATATGCGAGTGTCATCTAAAAAGTTCGTGTCGATGGCCTCATAATTGAAAACTGTGATCTCTCTATTTATGAAATTTAAAAAAAATCTTTCAAATTTGTTCATTACGTCTCAGTCACGCAATTCTATCTTCCTGACTTCCATGGGAGGATGACCTGGCGCGGGTCTGGAGTTTTGGAAACACGAGACTATTGTCCTTGGCATCCTCTTAAGCTTGACATGTCCTTTATATTGCGTTGATGCACAATCGAATTGGATCAGTTCGGTTTGCGATCCTGCCTAGCATGCTTGATTAGCTCGCATGCATGTCGTCTGAAGGATGAAGCTCTCAAGCTTCATTTATAGTTTATTGCTTTAATTTCGCTAATATTTTTGCGGCTGCATTCATTTTTTAAAAAACTTCCAGGAATTCTTCTACTTCCAGCTCCCACAGTCGATGGCAGCAACTCAGCATCAATTGCATGGATTTTACAACATGATTTAAGATGTTTTGATGGACAATCTTCCCACGCTGCTTACCTTAATGTCGGCGGTCAAAATTGTGACGGGTTACTGCATTTATTCATTGATTATAATTGCCATGACAACTGATGTGTGGTGGTGAGGGTTTGATTCTGCCAACTGACATAGTCGCTTAATTATGGCTCGTAGCTCAGTTGGCTAGAGCACAGGTCTAGTTAACCTTGGTCGCAGGTTCGAATCCTTCCAGCCGCACATCTTTTGCATTGCAGTTTGATCTATCGTTTATTTAGTTTCATTCTGTTGTTGATGGTCAATGTGATGGCAGTTTCGGTTTCATAAATGAATATTGCCAAATGTAAGATGAGCATTTTTTACTGCTTGGAAAAATTACCATGGAATTGACTGTCATGAAAGAAATATAGAAGAAAGAATTGCAAACACTTCAAGTCGCTGATTTGTTTGGAGAAGTGATGCTTTTTAATAAGTTTTTCAATGGAAGTATCAATGTAGGACTCAACCTTGTTAGTAGGCCTATGCTTGTCATCTCACAAATTACTTGATGCTGAAAGAAATACCGTGATCACAATTAAATGTGAGATTTACACGTAAATGGGTTCACAACATTAAAATTAACATCTAGATGCTTTGTATTCATTTATTATCCATTTAATTGCCACTTCTGGCTGATCAGTTGAGGTGTAAATGAAGAAATGATCATTATTATTATCATTAAATTACAAATTTGCTTGTTCCTTTAGATAACACAACAAATGATTTTCTAAAAAAGATAATGATGAACAATAACGCGTCGAAAGATAAATCAATTTCATTTCCTTTTATCAAAATGTCATTTAAATCTTTCCTCACAAGTTCGGTTAATGTTGCTAGAAATTAAATATGATCACAAGTTTAGTTGTGATTAAAAAATATCAGCGGTTCATATTCTCAGAAGAATCCCTGGCCAGGGGAAGCAGCGAGAAGCCAAAGGCGAAAAACCAAATATTGTGCATGTGTATTTTTTTTTAAAAAAAAACCTTGGTTATAAGCGAATTATCCTCTGGTAAAACATGGAATGATGGCAAAATCGCTGAACACTCAAGTATTGCCTCATATGATATTTGAGCATTTTTTCACTCTTATTGCATGCGATTCCGGGACAAACTGAACAAATAAATGATATTATGAGCATGAGTATCGTTCCTATGCAGTGTAATAGCGGAAAGATTGATAATTTCTTAGATGGGCGACTTACTGAAACGGTTTGAATTCTCTATTCTAAATTTTTACTGTCAAATTGCTAAATTTCTCCGACTGCTCCCTTGAATGCTAATACTGAGATGCCATGTCGAGGAAGGTCTTTTAGTGGAGCACCATCTGCAACCATGCAGTTTCGATTAGTTTTGTCAACGATCGCGCGATCGATCCCGCAACTGTCGCTGAAGAGGAAATGAATTGAATCGGTGATTTCATTTTGTGTCCGGTCCTTCGAGAGTACTTTATCCATGGCGGAGGCAGACGGAGGCAACGGACGAAAGTCGCCATGCCACCTGCCTCTTTCTGAGACCTCGTTGCCATCGTCCACATGAATGCCGCTGCTTTTTATGTGATCTTTTGCTGTATGCGATTAATATTTGCCTTCAAATTTCCTTATAATTTTGATCTGTATCTGTATCGTGCGTTTGTTCACAATAAATGAAATTGACTGAACCGCTATTTTGTGAATGAATCCATGTTTTAAATTTCCAATGCATCCATGGAAAGTTCTGCAGATTTTCAGAATGTGGACATGTGAGAAAAATATTTAATATGATATAGGAAGCAAATTCATTCAATTATAATTAAAAACTTACCGTTTACCATAAAATGTTGTGTTTTACTTACTATTTATGAAACGGACTGATGATTAATTTTTAAGAAGTTAAATTTCTACAAATTATTCCTATGTTTATATACCAATGACTTGGAACCTCAACAGATTAGACTTCTATAAATAAAAGTCAAAGGTCAAAACGTTTGTTGCCAACTTGGAAAACATAATACAAATATGTGGTGAGTGATAAAATGGCCATATGCAATAAATGAGAGATGGAGGATGAGACGTACCTACCTACAAGTCAGAGAAATGATAATACAGATCTGAAGAAAAGGCCGTGCATAAATCATTGCGCAAATCATAAGTCAACAATGTCGGAATTGGAATGATATGGAATGACTTGGAGACATTCCATGTCAAAAAGTATGACTCTGGACTTAGTACTTTTCGTTTAATCAGAGAAAACATAGAATACTTCATTTTAGCCAAAAACTGCAATAAGCGTTCCATTGGATTTACATTTTTTTTCATTGATCTTGTCTGACAAGAAGAGGAACTCATTAGAACTCGGCAGACGCGCTGATTCGTAGTAGGCATATTGTGTACATCATACTGTGAAAGTCGCATTTTCGGCCTCGTTCCCTGCAGAAACTCGTTTTGGCTGCTGGACTATGACTCGGTAGAGAGTTTGCTTACAGTCTATTTTATCAATCGGCATGAATACTATTAACATCGAATTGATTTTGTTTGTGTTCGATCGTTTGCAGTTGCATTGTTAGAAGATGTGAACAGGCTTATTAGTTTCGTAAATATTCTCATTAATGCTCAAATCGGTTCGACAGAGAAATCAGGCAATACAAAGTATGAAAAATCAAGATGGACCTTGATATTTCATAGAAATCGTTGTACCGATTTTCCATAGAAATCAAGCAAGTAGTAGTAAATATTAATTAGTATGAAGCTTTTAGGACATCAAAAAGAATCAAATTATAATTAGGCTACAAGTAGGCTATCTTTATTAAACGGAGATTATGCTGATCATGAAGGAAATTTCACAAACCATGCTATAATTCAAATCTTCATGCATGATTTGAGATTTTATTCTGCTTCTTGGCTTAAATTTCATGTTTGCCGACGATCTAATTTATGCAGCTCCTTTCCACCAGGCTCTAGCGGCTCAGAAATTATGTCGTCACATATAGACTGTACTATTTAAAATTGGAAAAACTCCCTCTTATATTTAGAGCATGAATAAAGATCGCGAATTTGCTTATTCAACATGCAGATTTGTCCTACAAGAGTAATTTTCTTGTAAATAGATCAATTTATGACTTTTGGTGGTTGTTTAATATAATCTGATAGTGCTCTATGATTCCATCATGTTAACATGTACACACACTTCTGAAGCAGAATTTAACATCACACTTAACACCAGATATAAACTCGATGAGAAGTTATCCGTTATAGGCTAACTTTTGTATGGTAGTCTATGAGCTAGTATCCATAAAAATTTTGCTTCAATTTCGTGTACTAGTTTTCTGCAACTGCCTCAGTGATAGCATGACAAACAATTAAGTAATCAAACACGAGTCTTTCAACAAATCAATTTCATTTCTTGTATAAATAATACCTACGAATTAAAATATTGAGAGATGAATCGATGATTCATGGGAAATGTGCTGACTTTAGGGACAATTTGAAATAGATGCTTCCTTCAATTTCTCCATGATTTCCGGCATCAGTTTCCATGCTTCTGCATGTTTCATAAATTTACTTGCGGCTGCGGTATGTTTACTGCAACAAAATATAGTTGCATTGCATTCTACTGCCATTTTGCACTAAAAGAGTAATTTGTACTTTTGAAAAATAGTTCGCAAATTTTCGCGGAATTTAGTCTTCATTTTTCATTCTACACCGGGGGTCACTCCGGAATTAACCCCGGCGTGAGTTTTCACTCCAAGCTCATCTCCGGTATCACGCTTGCACTTACACCGAGGCTAACTCGGGAGCAAGCACTAACTTACACTTGCACCGACTGTGAACTCACTCAGTATGTCAATGGTGCAGAATCCATAGAGTAAGTACATACAATTAGTTAGCAACATGTTTGCTCTATGGTTGGATCTCATAACTAAAACCTGCATGTTCTTGCAGCCACTTCAGTTTTTCAGTCCTGAAATATCAATGGGGCTGTTCATTAACTAAAATTCTGCCGACAGAAAATTAAACCGATTTAATATTCTGCCAGCAGAATATTCAGCCGACTTAATGAACGACGGTATAACACCGAAACTGGCAGAATGTTCAGTCGGTTTCGGTATTATACCGTCGTTCATTAAGTCGGCAGAATATTCTGCCGGTAGAATATTAAATCGGTTTAATTTTAAGAATTTTAGTTAATGAACACCCCAGACTTATCATATTACAAATTGTTTTAATTTTAAATAATATTCAAATTATCGAATAATTATTAGCTATTAGTTTTTTTTATCTCTGTAAATATGAATCCTTGAGTAACTCAACAAGGCAAATTATCATGAATCAAAGCGCTAGTTGAAATATTCTTCATAAGGCGTTGCATCTCTTTCAGGATGCAATGTTGGTTGCCGTGATATTTTATTGAACCATGACTTGTGTAATCGGTGCCGACTCGAAGCTCATTTCCATTGTTGTGTACTTAGAAACATTTTAGTAGCAGGTGACTGGGTAGTGTGTTTTCCCAATGACGAAGGTCATGATGAGATGGGTAAATTCTAATTTCAACTGCAAGCCGGATTTTGCGGAAAATGTGAAATCTTTTAATGTCAGCTAGGTTTTTAGTTTAAGTATAAATCCTCCACTTTCTGTTGATTCAAGTTTAAAAGCTTCGTATTGAAAATTTTGAAAAAAATTAAAGTCAGGACGATGATCGAATTTCACGAAGCTAGTGAATTTTTGTAAGAAGATGCTTCACCCTCGCGATTTCGAACATCACGATGTCGTGTTTTAAATTTCTAGGGTTCGTTATAAAATATGGCCGGGCCAAGCTTCAACAAATCCCATGAATCATAACTATTGAGGCAATTAAAATCCAAGTTTGAACCACCTTCTTGAAACTTTGATCATACCCTTTGTACAAAATGCATAGCTGCTTCAAGAAAGGTGTAAATACGCTTGACGAATTGGACGTTGAGCAATTCATAAAAGGTTCTAAATGCACACTCCTTAAAATGCTCCAGTGCGCGCCCTGAAAATTAAGATTCCCTCGATGAAGCAACAACGGGCATGACCACATGTTTTACAATTCGGTTTGTTTCCATACGGTGGCTAGGCCTCAAACCAGTCTTAATTCAAAATAGGATCAGTGGAAAAACTTTTAACAGATTTTTCTTGATTACGGTGTCTTTCATCACAGAGAGAATTTATGAATACTATCCAGTCAACTGACTGCTACAGACAAATTTGTGCTTCTAATAGTATGCCCTACTTCATCGCAAGCATGCCTAGCCATCCTGGCCTTCGTTAAGATTCTGAGGCATTCCTGCTGAAGCCCAAAGAAGAGACACGACGATTTCTGTCTTCATACAACTTTGTTGTTGTCTCTTTCACTGAAAAATAGAACTTCTACCATGAAACAAATAGGTATATAAATTGATACTTAACAGACGATGTCTACTACGCGATTAGGTCTATTGAATAATTAGTTATGTGAAAGTGATGTGCAGAAATTCGGGAATGCCTATGTTATATTTGTGGTAGTAGTTGTCAGAAACCTACAAAGTCTCTTCCCTTTGATTATTCAGTGCTGAGACACACAATCATTCTTCACACTAATATCCGTCATGATCCGAATGCGTTGTCAACATTTCGTTTATCCCTGACAATTCTGAATCCAATGAAGTCTATTGAACACCACATTCCAACTCCATTCTATATTCCACATTTTAGAAACTGAATCAAAAGAATATATCTGTGATGAAGTGCGGAATGAATTGCGACTATAAGCTTGAAACCAATATTCCGTCGGTTTCTACCTCTTCTTCGTCACTGAATGAATTTCGAGGAAGGTCAGAAAATTCACATTGGAAGCTTTACTAAGAATATCGGGATTATGCATTAGAAGAATCATTTGGGCAAAGAATAATCGGTCAATATTGAGGTGTCAAAAATCACGGACACGTTTGGAAATTCAAAGTACATGTGGTTATGACTCACTGACTATTTTCCACGGCAATGCTGCCCCTGCCCCTGAAAAAGGTCATCCTAGATTTTCACGGGGTCTCCCTGGCTGGACGAAGAAACGCTTGTGGGGCTGAGCACAATCGAGAATTCATGTATTCGGACAAGCGGATGCATGAACATGAAAATTACCGATTCCGTGATGCTGTCTGTCGAAGAGTCTTTACGCACCACTTGAAGAGAAGAGATTGAAAGAGGCCATGGCCTATAAAGAAATGGATGAGTTTGACGTGAGCTTCTGTATAATATGACGAAGTGGCAAATAATGGAAGCATTCGGAGGGCAATTTCAAGATGCTAATTTAGAACTCCAAGAAATTATGAAATTCAATAAGCTCTTTCTCGAGCGAAGTTGTTGAAAGTAAACGCGACTAGTTTGGCTAACGAACAGAAAAAGACCATTACCCGAACACTTCAAGATATAGAAAACAAGAAAAAGTGTCAGTCCTGCAGGCCATTTTCTGCTGACTTGCAATTAATCATTGCCCAACTTATGCAAACATGATATGTAATTCACCAAATTTTTATCTACATCAAATCCTAAATTTATTTGTTTTTGACTTACTATTTGAACTATCTGCAGATACTCGCACACAGCCAATGATATTAAATTGTTACGGCCAGCGACAAACAGCAAAACGATGGAAGTTGAAGTTCAGCAAAGTATGCAAATTCTAATGGTAGAGATAATGAGAAGAAGGAAGAGATAAACGAGCGGTGTGAAATTATGTGTTCTGCCAATCCAGTGGGACTTTTTGTTGAATTTTCCAGACCATTTGTAATTGTCTTGTTACAATAGAGTGGGCTAATATTTGGGCACAGATTATTATTGACTTCTTTTGTATTGCAATTATGCGTTTCATTTTTGTAATCAATATATCCGGATAGGTTATCGGTGTAATTTTTTGCATTTTTTTCTATCTACGTTTTATGCGTCATATATATTTCAGTATGTGGGCAGTGACGTAAAAGCTTCACCTCTTCCCTACTACAAAACTGCGCGTCTGCTGGATAAGATCGCCTGTCTGTCATAAATATCTGGGATCGAAGATGCCCATGTACTTCCAATGGAGCAATTCTGACAATCTCCTATTTTTCGGAATTTATCAAATTCGTCACACTTCATTGATGCCGAGTGAGAGAATGGTATTTAAGTTGCACAGTAGCATTTTCCAGATCCCAGTTTCTTTGGGGATTGAATTTCACCGATTTATTCTCTCTGGGCAGAGTGAGCAACTTGCTTTCATCAACAGATGGCCGACGTCTTATCCACGTTCTACTTTTTGTGTATGAATTTCTTCGGTTTACTCTATCTGGGCAGAGTGCGAGTTTTGCTTTGATACATACATGGACTTGATAGAGTACTGGAAATATTACGTTTTCTTCTATCCACGTTTCTCCAATTTATTATTTCTGGATTACTCGACGCTATTTTTGTCCCTCCTATTTTTGGATATTTCTTCAATTCATTCTACCTGGATTCTTGGCAGCATGAGAAACGTGTCTTGACAGCTAAGTGCTCGAGATTTCCTTTTCCCGCTCTTAGTTTTGGAGAATTCATTCTATCTCGATTAAACGCTCGACGTTTTCGTTTTCCCGCTCCTGTTTTTGGGTAATATATTCTATCTCGATCAAATGCTCCACGTTTTTTCCTCGCTCCCATTTTTAGGGAATCTATTTTTTCTGGATTCTGATAGTCTGAGTGAGAGACTTGCTTCTATCAATCATAAAATGGATCGACCCTGTAATAGGTATTAATATATTGTTTTTTTAATTATCTTCTCAAGTTTATTGTCTTATCAGTCTACCGAAAAACAGACTCTTAGTAATTTGAATTAATTTTGATATTAATTGAATGTGATAATTTTCAGCATGATCAAGATATTGTATGCCACTGAAGAGTTAATTACTCACTTTCCAAAATGACGGATGTACATCTAACTTAACAAATACATATTTGTCTGAAATGTTTGAGTGCAAATGACAGCAACGATAGCCTAGTAATGGTTCGTGGCAACTTCGCCTACTCTGTCAATCGTTGTTCGATGAGTCGTAGATTCTCTGGATTCCGTACTACTAAGCTGTCCACGTCTACATGCACACAATCACGCCTGATGTATGCATGTCAAATTCACAAATTTAGTAGATTAAGAGTCCAAATTCAAAATGTAAAGCAGGAGGCTTCTAAGAATAATAACAATGATATTAATCATGAAAAATAATTATGAATTGGTAGATAGTGGACGCATTGAGACATACAGAAACTCTCTAAATTTTGCAATTTTCCCAATTTTTCAAAATTCTAGAGCCTCATTAGTATTGATTTCACCAGGCTACATCGAGTGATTGTGTATGGGCTGAAGTTGTTTGGACCTAATAAGAAAATTTTATGGTCTCGTGGCTTAATCATCGCTATCTGAAAGCCGAACCAGTCATCTGAATCTCAAACGAACTTATCATCTTAAACTACTGAGTATGCTTAATATATAACGAATTTTCACGCAAGGATTTGTTTTACTCTTCAAATCAGGTTTGGCCGGATTTTGATTATTTTTTTCTCCACTGGAATTGCATGTTGTTTTTCAATCAAAGATTTTAATTAGCTGTATCCAATTTAAGGCAGGTGATCTGATCCGTCAGACATGCAGTTTTTGTAGCAGTCAGAAGGTGTACATGCTATGTGAAGTTTCAGGTGCAACCTCGCTCCCTGCAAAACTGTCGTACTAGCTCCCGAACTATTGGCGGAGACTGTCAGAGAAACAAATTACTTCTGAACAGTAGATGCAGTAGCCCCAAATCAGTCTCAATTCATCATAGACATGCAGGGCTTATTCTCTTTTATCATCAATTTATTTCCTATCATCATGTACAGACCATCTACACATTTGCCGTATCGAAAATATTCCTGATTTTTTCGTTTTTTATTCGTTTTTTTGGTAAATCATGTAGAAAAGTGTCACTTATTTTTTTTCTTGTAGTAGCCCTGAGCCTGAGGCGATGCTGCCATGGCTTTTGCAAGATCGTATTGATGCATGTTACAAGCATAAACGTGTTATTTTGTCGGTCGTTGTACGTCGTCTGATCTAGTAACCTATTATCAAGAAATTTTCTCAATTTGTCTTTGATTTGTTACTTCATCTCAGCATGGATGGTCCCAAAGTTAGCCTTGCATTTGAGAAGAAATTTCAAATATTTTGGAAGAAAGTAATGAAATTATTGACGTAGGACCTTGCGCTCTTCACCCAGGTCATTCGGCGCCTCGCAAGGGACTCAAAAGTTTCCTATTTCCTTTGATTTGTTTTCTCACTCATTACGTGCTATGGCCGTTCCTCCTGGCTTGCGTGGGGGTTGGCCGGTGACTTCACATGATGGTTGCCTCCATCTCGTCCTGTCTTCAACATCAGCCTTCGTCAGTCCGACCGCGCGCATGTCTCTCCACCACTTCACGGTAAAATCAAGTAAACTTGGTTCTTATTCTTCATTAACGCACAGCAGTCTTCAATATATCTTTTGAATAGTGGTAGACCATCAATTGTTCGTAATGCCATGCTTTCGATTTTTGATACGAAGACAGAAGCCAGCAAACCTGAAAGGGAATTTCCCATAGGTAATCCTCTGATTTGTTGGTAGATGTTGCCATCAAATTGCAAGCATGTGATTACTCTTCTAATTCCTCAGATTTCTCAAATTTTTTTTTACTCCTCAAATCCTGAAAGATTCCTCAAATATAGCTAAACTAAGAGAAATTCCTCAAATGTGACACATAGCACACTAAATGTAGGATAATGTAATGTTTTTTTGGCGAATGGCGATATATAAACTTCCAATCAGGAAGCTAAGATAGAATCCTATAACATGCATCCCATATCCATACTGCTAAGCATGAATCAATCATGATTTATATCTTGCTCTTTTTTCACGTTGTTTTCATTTCTGGAAGCTACAGGGCTGCAGATGGTTCGGTTCGTCTGGACTTAATTTGCTAAGCAGAGAAGTTGTCAGAAGTTTCTGTCTGTCAAACTCCTTAATGCAACACTTTCACATATTTAGTGAGTGAAACACTACTATCAACCTATAGAAATTGTATATTTGAACACTGTAAGCAATTTTTTACTTTAAACTTCATGATGTTGCGCAGAATTCCAACAAAATGCTTATTCAATTATTTTCATTGATTACCTTGACCTGTTTCACAGCCTTCATATATGCGTCTGTGACAATATGGCTGCCAAATGCATGCCTGTACTTCTTAAAGAACTTTAGTATATTGACCTTCTATATCCATTATATGATAACATATAGGTAGCCCAGCCCACTTGGCACGCTTCGGCGGAACTGTGATCAAGACAGAAAAAAATTGACCCCTCCATTCGACCTAGTTCCAGTAAGTATATGTCTCAGGCATACCTCCTACAATGGTCTTCAAAATTGCAACCTAGCTATTCGATTTCTACAGCAATTACAAAAATGGTGCCAAAATCGATATTTATACCGCTATTTGAGAAGGAAAATTACGGGAAATGAAACTTCATTCATCAAAAATAGCTTCTCATCCTTTGTAGATTCCTTTCTAGGCTTTATTGGCTGATTCGTGATGTCTCTGGCATAAAGATTAATTTTCATAAATAGTGTATGCTTTAGAAGGCTAATATTCACATCATACTGCTTATTATTGATAAATTATGAGCAATTGAAAATAAAATCGAATGTTCAAAGAATACTGATGTTGTGCTTGAGCAGTCTATAAGCATGTTTATCTCATTTTCATCTCATGCTATTAAATCTATGCAGTTTCGAATACTGCATGCCTACTACTACAGTATAACCAGGGTTTTTTAAGGTGTTCCACGGGTCACATTCTGCACCGTGGAATTTTCGACTTGTTCTGTGGATTTTGAACGCTCATCCGTTACATGCAGTGAGCCATAGCCAACACTATCAATGCCCAGAATTCATCTCAAGATAGCTCATTAACATGCAGAATCGCGAGTAAAATTCACTGCTAAATGCTAAAGGTCATACTGCACTCATGACTTCTGTTTTTGCTTATAAATCCTGAGTGCGTTAGACGCACACTAATGAAAGTCGATCTTGAGACGATTTGAGTGTGACCCCTAGGAATGATCAGATGACCCGTAGCAAAAACCTTAGAAAAAACCCTGGTATAACGAAGTGACTGCGAGCAAATTACTCCCGAAATTAGACTTTAATTCACCATCTCCATTTTCCACAATGAGTCCAAAAGGCTTTGAAATCTGCGAGAACAGATCCTGTGACTTGCTGACTATGACATCTCAGAGGTTTTTTCAACACTAACAAAAATGTGGAGCGTGAGTTGCATTGGCGACTCGACAAAAAACTTAAAATAATGCAGGGCAGACATGCGAAAAACACACTTCGTTAAAGCTTTTAAACGGCTTACAAAACGAAATATTTCTGCCTCATAATATGAATCATTTTTCTACATGTCGGGGTTTTCAAGAAGATTGTAAAGGTCTCCTGTGTTCCTCCGGCAAGAAATAATTCTTCGGGGCATTTCCCTCAAATGGAATGATGCAAATATTTGAAAGAATAGGCTGACATTTGTGACTCTATTGATCATCAAGCAATGGAGATAGTGGCAAGTAAAATTCTTTGAGATAAATCAATACTGATAATGCAGATGCCATGCCTGATGTAGCCTGAAGGCAAATAAAGATTTTCTCTCTGTGTTCAATCAAAAACTAGAGGACCAAATCCTTTGAAGATTGCTGTGAATCCAACCAAAAAGGATACTACACTGTCTTCTTCCGGTGTAGGCAATCTGCAGCTATGTTGGGCTAGAATTTATCCGTTTCGGAGCCGGTCTTGCTAGAACTGCGGGAGTACGGGTATCGGTTCGGTATTGGGAGTCGGGAGAATTAGTACGGGTCCTGGTAACGAATCGTTTTACATCAAAATTGCTCTTCACAGCCACATTTATGCCTTCGGAAGGAATACACTCCCGTTGAGCTGTTACTCGGATGATGCCAACTTTACCTCCGGTCATCAAAGATGCATCTCTTTAGACTCCAAAAGGGCCTCTGCTACTTTTTAAGTAAAGTGTGTGAACCCTCTCGACTTCAGTATACCACCATTCAGATTCGGGCTGGTGTGACGAAAAAGTCGCGTTACTCTATTTTTCAAATTAATTATAAAATCTTAATACAGTTATGCATTTGTAATTGATAAAGCAGATCGGATGACAATTTAGATTTCATTACTCATACCGGCGTAGTTTGTAACCGAATGACCGTGTGAAGTAACACTGTAACAGCAATAATTGCACTTCAAATTACAAAGCTAATAAGATACTGGAACCGGTTCATAACAATACGTGAATATATTGAGCTCTTATAGCCTTAAGTATTCAAGCTCATGGCCCGGCCAATCCATGTTGTATACTGTGACTGTCCAAACCAGGAATTTTCAGTGATCTCTTCGTTGCATCCTGTGCGATCTTCAGGCTTGGTGAGAAATCTGGCACAAAATGCAGCTATCAAAGTGATATATGTACAGCTGGTGCTTGAAAATTTCTGGTAAAAGATGCCAAGAACTTTATTATATGCATGCGTAATGAGCCAGCTTCGGCGAGCTGTGCATTTGATGCTTCGGCTCAGTATTATTTGGAGACTTCGTGAACAAGCCACTGAATCTGTTCACGCAGATTATATAGCTGAATTGAAGTCTAATTTCGGGAGTAATTTGCTCGCAGTCACTATTCGTTATACTGTAATAGTAGGCATGCAGTACTCGAAACTGCATAGATTCAACAGTATGAGATGAAAAGCTAAAGCACAAGATCAGTATTCTTTGAACACTCGATTTTATTTTCAATTGCTCATAATTTATCAATAATAAGCAGTATGATGTGAATATTAGCCTTCTAAAGCATACACTATTTATGAAAATTAATCTTTATGCCAGAGACATCACGAATCAGCCAATAAAGCCTAGAAAGGAATCTACGAAGGATGAGAAGCTATTTTTGATGAATGAAGTTTCATTTCCCGTAATTTTCCTTCTCAAATAGCGGTATAAATATCGATTTTGGCACCATTTTTGTAATTGCTGTAGAAATCGAATAGCTAGGTTGCAATTTTGAAGACCATTGTAGGAGGTATGCCTGAGACATATACTTACTGGAACTAGGTCGAATGGAGGGGTCAATTTTTTTCTGTCTTGATCACAGTTCCGCCGAAGCGTGTTGGATTTCAGTGCTCTCATCAACTGAAGCTTTTGTTTCACTCATTCTCA
Source organism: Prostheceraeus crozeri (assembly GCA_907163375.1). Taxonomy (NCBI): domain Eukaryota; kingdom Metazoa; phylum Platyhelminthes; order Polycladida; family Euryleptidae; genus Prostheceraeus; species Prostheceraeus crozeri. Next base: position 72,375 of record CAJQUW010003111.1, on the reverse strand, counting down.
TCCATTTTATTTCGCTGAACATGAACACATCCGATGGAGAAAAGTGGATAGTCTCCAAATATTTTGTTGTCTATCTGCCTCCTGGTCACTAGCGTGGAGGGTTTGGAAGCTTATGAGGCTCTGCAATCCCATGAGTCTGTTTGCAGCGTTTTCCAGGGTCTGCTGACCGACATTTATCCTGGATGAATAGTTCATATATATATATATATATATATATATATATATATATATATATATATATCATTTTCATAATTTGCTGAACACAGCTTGGTGTGAAAGTAATGCACACATTGTTTATCGCTGTATGCGATCTTAGATTAATTAAGACAGTCAAACCACATATTACTGGGTTGGTAGATTTTCAACCTGGATCTACTGCAAGATGTGGATGTCAATGTCTCTGCGGAACTTCGTGCGAATAGAAGTGACAATCTTTCACCTACAGTACCCGACAGCAAGTTTTAAACACTGACACATAAGGCAGTCATTTAGCTTCTTTTCTCTCAGAGCTTGATTTCTATGGTCTAAAATTCAAATTGATACATCAAGCTCCAACTTCAAACTATGACTAATCACATGCATAGTGAAATCAACAGCATGTCAATGTGTGAATCTTGAATTTTCTAGATTTGAGTTATTTATTCGTTAGCTTTGAAATGGACGAACGACGTGAAAAGCGCATTAGAATTATTACTTTATCAGAGAAGCACAGACAAGGCAGTCACTGAAATCGCAAATATTATTGGTACGTGCAAAGCCAGCGTGAGTCTTACTTTGAAACAACATCGTGAAACTGGAAATGCAGATTTAAAGTATCAAAACTGTGGTGGTTCAAATAAACAGCTATTAGACCGAGATCTCCGTCGCATGCGTATCATTAGTAGAAGCAATCCGAGAATGACGGCAAAAGATATTCAAGAAAAAATGGGTGACTGAGCTGATTCCGGTAGACTAAGGACAATACAAAGTGGATTGAATGACATCGGTTGGCGTGCTGAGCGTCCAAAAAGTAAGCCCTTTTTGACTAAGGCTCAGTCAGAAAAACGTTATCAGTGGGCATTGCAGCACCGTAATTGGAGAGAAGATCAGCGGAATAAAGTGATCTGGAGTGACGAAACTGTGATTGAATTAATAGATAATTGTCCACAATTTGTCAGAGTTGCCGATGGTTTTCCTCATACTTCTGAGCATTACTGTTTAACGACGAAACACCCGACCAGAGTAATCATTTGATCTTGCTTCTCATTTTACGGCCCAGGACGAAGTCATATTGTGGAGGGTCAAACGAATACCGAATAGTACGTGTATGTGTCAGAAATAATCAGGAATCGTGATATTCAGCAGCTTCAGCGGTGGTATCCTGGCTCAGATGGAGTATTTCAACAAGATAATACTCCATGTCATAAGAGCAAACGGGCGATGGAAGAATTTCGTTCCAACATCACAGTCATGGATGGACCCCCATCGTCCCCGGATATCAACACCATAGAGAATCCGTAGGGAATAGTGAAGAAACGAATTCTGAAAATAAAGCCGAATTCAAAAAACGACATGATTACTGGATTCATTTAAATGTGGCATCACGATGATGAGATATTGAACATTATGCAATCTTTGGTTAGATCGATTCCATGACGTGTGAGTGCATTGCTCGATTCTCGAGGATTTCATACAAAGTACTGAACTCAACTTCATGAAAATAAGCTTCTTTTGTAAGATGCTACTCTAATTTACATTCTTGATGTGATTACATGATTTATTACAAAAGTAATGCAGTTATCTGACACAATTTTAGACTTTTATGTAAAAAATCATTGAAATGCTGCATGTTTAAAGCTTGCTGTCGCGTACTGTATATAGAGTCGAACAACTTAACTGGCATGCCTGTTCCTGACAACTGTTTTGTGTCGTATGACATCATTCATGTTCATTTGAATGTTTATGGGAGCGATGTGATCAAAGCGCTAATAAGTAAACAATAGCTATCAAAAACTTACGCAGTATATATATATTTATATATTGTTACGGGTTATTATTTTCTTAATATTCCCAAAACATATGATTGAAAAATGTAAATGAAAAATGTGGATAAATTATATTGTGAAAATAAATTAATGGTGCAAACAGTCCTTACAAGGACAGATGGTACGTTCACAGTTATAAGACAGTCACAGCACCAACAGAGTCTCCAGATTCTTCCAGGACCACAAGCCGTCCGCAGCAGTTCGATGATAGTTCACACATAGAAGATAGGCTGAAACACCATCAACGGCTCTCGCCGACAACTTCGCTTGGAGAGACCAGACTGCGTGAGAGGGCGTTGTTCATGCCGCGTTAAATACGTCTGTGAAGATTCGCTCACGGTCAGCTACCAATTGTTTGGTCATCCATTGTCTGATGACATGACATGTCTGTTGTCAGTCATGTACCGTAGATAGCTGAAAAGCTGGACTTTTGCATGACATTGGAACTTGAAATGCATGCCGCAGAAAAGTTATTGCTCTAACAATGGAATGGAGATTGCTCTCACAAAACAATAAAATGCATAATAAAGCAAGAAGACAAACTGCCTAGCACACAACAATATTAATAAATAAATTAATAATGTGGCGTATCCTTCATAATATGTTACTAACTTTTTTTAATCCACAAGCATTCCGTCAAGGATTTTAAGCTTTCTATACTTGCGGGCTACTCTCCTCACAAATTTGTCTAAAATCCGTAGAAATTAAATAAAAGTTTGTAATTTCTCCAAAACAGTATAATGTTACGTTCAATTTTAATTTCAATTCTACTAACTTCCTTCTTTCCCTGACGCGGTCTATGTAAAGACGAAAATTTGGGCATAAAATTTCAAGATAAAGCATCGGCTATTTTAAAATTGATCCGTAGAAATTAATCGTCATTAAGTCCCAAATGCATGTAGTTGCGGATGTTTTCTACATTCAAAAAATTACAGTGCACAAATCTGTCAAGCATCATTGAATTGGTGACGATACTGTGAAGCACAGTGATATCAGCAGCTTGATTTGACATCCTCTGCTCGACACATTCTCAGCAGATGGTACTTGAAGTCAACAAATCAGTTTTGCAAGAACGTGGTAAGTGATTATGACCAGGCCAAGGCCAATATCCCTTTGTAATAGACACAACTTCAAAAAGTGTGGTGTGGTCAACCCTGGGGTCACCTTCTTCGTTGTGACTTTCATGACTTGAAGTTTGGCCCAAAATCCACGTTAAAATTTGTAGTTTTTCTTGAAATTATGATATTAGGTTCCGTTTCCATTCCTCAAATCTTTCAGAAAAAATTCCCAATTTTTGTCATACGCTAATCACAGGGCTGAAATTGGAGAAATGTAATTTTCAATATGTCACGTAAGTCTTCAATCTGATTTAGTGAAATGGCTTTGATGCGAAGGATTTTGATTTCTTCAAGTTAAATGATTTATTTCCGTGATCGCGTCTTCATTTGGACTAGAGGTGTACACCAAATTAATCGTAGGGAAATAATTGTTCTTAGTTCTTGGCGGTCTTTATCGAATTTATTAATTCTGAATTTGACTTAAGATGGGTTGGAATGTAAGTAGTCACTTTGGAAAGAATATTAATTAGTAGCCCAGAAAGTGTTTTGGTGGATCCACTTTTATGAAAACAACTAGGCCTAACGAATATTATTTCCAAAATGACTACTTACATTCCAACCATTTGAAATCAATTTCAGAATTAATAAATTCGACAAAGAACGTCAACAACAAAGAATACATATGTCCCTACAGCTAATTTGGTGTATGCACACCTCTATTCCAAATGCAAACGCGATCACAGAAGTAATCAGCAAACTTGAAGAAATCAAAATCCTTCGCATCAAAGGCATTTCTCTGAATCAGATTGAAGACTTACGTGATATATTGAAAATTGCATTTATCCTGTTTAATGGCAGCATCTACCAACAGATCAGAGGATTACCTATCGGAAATTCCCTTTCAGGTTTGCTGGCTTCTGTTTTCGTATCAAAAATCGAAAGCATGGCATTACGAAAAATTGATAACTTGCCACTATTCAAAAGATATATTGGATATCAACCTAATTTTGAATTCTTTAAAAAAAACAAGCGAAGAAAAATGTGTTCGTGCATTTCAAATCAAGTATGCCTTCCAACAGCAAAATCAATTACATCGTGAATGAAAAGAAAGTGATATCAGAAAGGTGTTCCAGTATACCTACATACAAAACTATGAGAGTGAATTTGGCGACATGCTCAGAAGAAATTGATACAATGAAGAAATCATTCATATTTCAACAGTCAGCAATTTGAAAAGAAAATGAAGGAACGATCCGAAGTGGCTCAACAAACAACCTCTTTACTTTGCTTTTTGATATACATCAGACAAAATGGACAGAAGAATAGAAGGAGTTTTTCGAAAAAAACAGAAATGTTCGTTTAACAAGAACAATAAAACGATTCGGCAATACTTGAAACAGAAAGACCACTCTCCATCAAACAATTGCACTCTCACCAACTGCCCTTCGAACAACAACGAATTTTGTAATCAGAAAAATATCTATCAAATTACGTGCAACAAATGTAAAAAAATTTTACATCGGTAGCACCATAAGCTCCTTTCACCATCGGAACAACAACATTTAACAACTTCAACATCTTCAGTTTATAAACATATTCAAAACTGTCACATCAAAAACTCTAATCTCACGTGGTCAATTCATGCCTATGACAATGATAGCACTAATATCCGTTCACGTGAATCACTTTTTATCAACAAATTACAACCATTATTAGCAGCAAAAAAGAGCTCGATAGTTATCGAAACTCTTTTTCTACTGACGTTTTTCATGTAATTACCTTCTTTTATATCTTTTTTTATACTTCTACCTAAACTACTAGTCAGGTCAATTTCCATTGCTACAGGTAAATTGCAGCCCAGAACTACCTTGCGCATATCATGATCACTCATCTTAGTATTTCATTGATGTCAATCGTTTTGCCTATCCATTCTTACCAGCCCCTACTCGAGCTATTTTAAAACTTTGTTTTCTGTTTAAATTGCTTCCATAGTACTACTAACGCTTAAATGAATTCCTTTTTCTACCTGATGATGGTCTGTGGATGCTGACCGAAAAATTTCGTACGTAATATTAATTATAATTGTTCAACATCAAAGCATTCCTGATTCTTTCCAACATAATTTCATATATCATGGTTAATCCGAGCCTTATCACCTTAATCATCTCAATCCGTGCTGATTTGGTATAATCAAAATAACAGGAGGACACTTCGTGTTAGTAGAAATCTTACGTTCTGTGAATTTTAGTCGCTGCGTGCGGCTGTCTATCGTCAGTCTTCACCTAATCATAGCCACGTGCAGCGATTGAAAAGCAATGTGTACCTACCTCCTCAGTAATGAAATCTTTCAGTCGAAGACTTCTATTTTAATTCCTCAATTTTCTTCTATTTAGACTTGCTATTTTAATGAAATGTCAAACCCTTCTTTCAACGAAGTGGTATATTATAACATTCCTGCCTCTTATGATATTCACGCAATATGAAATTCTTAATGCTGCATTTCTGATTACATGCATTCTAATCTTGATGTCATCTATTTATTTTCAGGATCATCATTCGGCGATGTCTGACGTGAAATACAGTGATGATATTATAACTTTGGATATTGGTGGCAAGATTTTTCGAACCTATAGAGAAACCGTCACAAAGTTCAACAGCAAACTGAAATTGATTATAGAAGGGAAAATGGCAGGTCTGATTGGATCAAACACAATCTTCATAGATATTGGCTATCAATACTTCGATATCATCCTGGACTCAATGCGCTACGAAAAAATTATTCTGCCAAGTAATTTCTCTGATTTCAAATGTCTTCGTCATGTAGCTGAACAGTTGTGGTACTTTGATTTCTTAAATGCTTTGGAACCACAAAATGGAGGTTTTTTGCCGACTTGGCATCCTGTTCGCTACATTAATGTTCGAATAAGATCCTCTGAGAACGAGTCATCGAAATTCGTAGGTGAATTGATTGCAAATCCTGACATACATGCCAAAGTTCAAAGTAATCCTGTACGGCTTAAAACTTTGAGTGGTGAAAAAGAAATAGAATCTTTCATGAAGGAATGTAATTCTTTTCTCACAAAGAACGATCAAGGAGAGAAGATCTATGAGAGTGATGCAAGTCAAAATGACAGAGATGCTGTGTACGCCTTTTTGGATAAGAAAGGACGTCGACCCCAAAAGCGAAACTATCATCATAATCCAGGCACTTATCCATTGCCATTCAAGAGAACCTAGATCAAAATATAGTTCTGTATAAATTTTGCATAGAGATCATTGTGTTCTTTCTTCAGATCATAAGTTATATATTGATGGTAGACCTAAGCCTAGCTGTACTTGTAGGTTACTTTGTTGGAGTTAATCAATCTGCGTGTGAGTCAGCTGTTCTGAGTTTCAGTCACACAGTTTTGATTTTTGTTTAGTCGAATACAGGCCTTTTGAAAAAAAACTTATCTTTCTGCCTATGGAAATCTTTTTTCTGAAGCTGCGTACACTGAGATTTTATCGCTCACATAAAAATGAGCGTTAATGCAGCCAACATAAAAGTAGAAGCATTCCTTTGGGAGTGAATTTTGCGAAAAGCTGAGTAGATATCATGCTACAGTTCAGTAATAATCGTAGCATGTTCCCCGGCGAACTTGTAGGGTTGGAACCGATCGGCCCGACAATGAATTTCGGCCGGTTACAATTTCATTATCGCACATTATGCAAATATAAGCACCAAAGATTATTCATTAAATCAATGGCGTGAGGAATAGGCCAAAGGATATGGTTTCCGTCTCACTGTCTGACAAGAAAGAAGAACATTTTGCTACTGTACTGCTAAAGGCGGCAGTATCAACGCATCGCATCACCTTGGCCTCCAGACAAAAAAATTAATGATGCACACTGATGTAGGCTATGGCGAGCAGACAAATCTCCAAATGTGCACCGTTTAAGCCTCACATTTGACAAGCAATGATAAATGTCAGTCATTTTTCAAATATCAATTTCCAACAAGTTTCATGTCTTAAATTACTATTAGTATTTCAATATTAGTTTATCATTATTTTTGTAATTGTCTTGACATTCACACAAATTTCTGCCATATTTTTAATTTACCTCTTCCAGACTAGAATTTTTCAACTGCACATTTGAATTTAGAACTGCACAAATTGTGTCCCGTTGCACGTTTAAAAAACCCTGGAGTGACTAACAGGAAAGCAGAAGACAGGACTATGCGAGAGGGATGGGTGTTTCAGAAATATTCGATGTTCTTGGCTGTTCTGTGGTTCCATCAAACCATAATGTCTACTTCATTCAAAATTTTAGATGTTTAAGTTGCTACCTTTTGCTACATAATTAAGTAGTAACAAGATAGACATCTTTCATTACATAGCCTATTTAGAATTTTGTGCACAATATACATCCACTCAGCATCTCTGTGATCAAGGCTCATTTCTGCCCTATTAACGGGCAGTAGGCCTATATTTTCTTGGCACTTTCATAAGCATTGCTTTGATACATTTTATTTGATATATACCTATATAAGTAAAATTGCGTACCGCATTTGGATTTAATTAATTCTTTCGAGTCATCATATAACTGTCAAATGCATGGATTTAACAAAAAGCTTTCTAGAGACTGTCATTGAGACATGATCAACTCGTTTTTGCACGCTTCCTTAGCTAATCAATTTTGGTGAATATTAGTCAATCGCTGAGCGAATGAATTTAAGACCTCCTAAAATTTGTTCAGGCCCGATGATGATTGTTTAACGTCACTACAGCCTACTCCACTTCCCAATACTGTTGACTTGGACGGTGCTGAAGTAGTCATATTTTTATCTGGAGGGCTGTGATCCTTTAGCCCCGATTGTTTGTAATTCAGGCCTATATTCAGTCAGTTACAGCGACAATTAATGCAATATATTTGTGCAAGCACGATAAAATTTGGATGCATTTCAAACAACTAATTTCTGATCTATGCTATTGACGGTAACAGAAAATTGAGCGAAGCAGATTTCAGATGACCTATCCTTTACGATGATTCATACAAGCTTTGCCTGATTTCACTAGCTGGCATGCCACGCTCAGTTAGGCGAAATTCACGCGTAAACTGCGCGTAATTGCACATGACCCTAAACATCCGTGGCTACGCGTGACATTGCTGTAACATCTGTTGGCAGTCCTGTTATATAGACTTTGTGTCTCATAAAAAATGTGGTGTACAATGTGGTCCTAGGACCTCAATTTCATCCTCAGGGTAGAGAGAACATGCTAAACGGCTCATCCGTGGTTCAAGCGACAACGCGGACAACCGTAGACGACGCGTATAAACTATAAACGCTCGCCCGCGGGTATTCATAAACATTCCCCATGTTTTAACAGCATCAGATCACGTGATTGCTGACTCTTAGTGCAACGCGTAGAATTATAAACTGCCCGTAACCACGGATGTTTGGGGTGCTCCGTAATTACGCGTGAGTTACGCGTGGCAATGTCACCTATTGCACCAGCTATAGCTAGTAGGCTACTGCTCATGATAGAATTGGCTTAGGGCTCAAATGCTGAAATAGATATGCCCTGAATGCATGCATATGCGATCGCATCTCAAACATTATCTCACATAAATTAGAGATAGTGATGGCCCATTGAATAAGTTGCATGAATTGTAGGCCTGACTGCAAAATCTCTTCAGGCAAATGCATCAAATCTATCGTCTATTTCACACAATTTGAAAATAGCAGCTGCTGCAAGCAGAAAAAGTGCATGATGCGTACAGCAGTAGATATACAAAGCCTACACTAGGTGACATGCCACGCTCAATCACGCGTAATTACACATGACCCTAAACATCCGTGGCTGGGATATTGCAGCAACATCTGTTATATAGGGGAAGGTGGGGCAAGTTGAGACACTTAATTTAAATCATGATTTTTTATGACAGATATCTTTCTGAATGATATCAAATCCTGCAGTTATGTCCAGGTTATCAAAATTAAAATTACTTATCAAAAACTACACTTGGATGATCTGGTTTTGCTCGAAGATCAAAATTGTGAATTACAGTGTTCTGTCTCATCTTGCCCCATATCGGGGTAAGTTGAGACACCATGTCTCATCTTGCCCCACATTTTTCATAGATTTGTAAGTAATATTGCTGAAAATTTATGTTTTTTTCTTATTCATTTTAAATAATCATATTGACTTTCAAGAACATGTAGTCATTGATTATATTTCATAACATTAATTCATCATGTTTGTTAGCCCGATAAGACTGTTAATTGTGTGCGATAGCTAAGATAAAAATGTGGTCTGAGAATGAAATGCTAAGAAAGAATATAATTTAAAAATGTGGTCTAAGATAAGATGTGGTCTTTAGGTTATTCAATGTATTGATGTTATCCAGTACTGACGTTGAATATAGAAAAGGATACTTAAAAACAGAATAACGACCTCTATTGCTATGACAACAGATATAATTTGCTAGTCTTTCATCAAAGGAAGAATTGTCTGTCGAACATACGAAAATCTTACTGTTCAAGGAGTCATACAGAGTCGGCATTTCTCATTCCCGAAACACTCTTCGCATGTCCATTTCTCACAATCAGTGCACAGAAACCAATCTAAGCCAGAGGAATTGTATTCATTATCGCAACCCGGACAACTGTTAGATTTCGCATTATGATTTGCTAAGACAGTTTTTTTCTGCTTTCTCTTCCTTTGTTTCTTCTCAGGTTCAATTACAGATGAACTAGTGCAAGGTTCGGTATTTGGGTCCGTTAACCACGTAGATTTCTTTCGCTTATAGTTAGATTTTCGTTCTGAACGACAGTTAGTGGGGAATGGCTTCACTTGGTCAGGAGACACATATGCTTTGGTGCAATTGCTGTTTTCTGTCATAGACTCAGCTGCATGCAATTCCGTAGGTTTACTTGTCGAAGCTTCATTTGTCAAGTCAAGGTTAATTATTCCAATTTGAATTTGATGATTTGACATCTCCATTTGCACTGCCGAGCTGTTTGCTGAGGATAATTGCGATTCTTTATTCTCATTTAGCTCTGTATTCACTTCAGTTGATGATCGCTCAGTTGTCTGCGCTGGGGCAAACTCCTCTTTTCTAAAGATTTGTGAATTCAATGGCCAAATTCCTGCTGTTTCAAATCCTCTACTTGCATTTTCTCTCGTAGCTGATTTCTTGTACCCTGCCTACCTGCCTATGACTCGTGCCTGTGAGGCGTTGAGGCCGCTCTTGACACCATTCGTCTCCAAGATTTCTTGTAGGCGATATTAAACCGATCAGCTAGGCCTACTTGGTATTCTGTGATTGATTTTCCGGGATTAATGGCCATCCAATCGTCGCAAGCGCGATTGTATGATGTCTTCAATGGACCATACATTGTACGATCTAGGGGCTGGAGCTTGTGGCTACAATGCGGAGGGAAACTTAGCAACTCAACGCTATTTTCCCGTGCGAATTTGATTGTTTCCGCTTGTAAATGGCTGCTGTGGTTGTCAAGTAGGAGAAGAATGGGGAAGTCCTTGCTTGGTCTCACATAAGCAACAAAATGCTTTAACCATTGTAAAAATATTTCTCCGGTCATCCATCCGTTTGATTGAAACGCTGCAATAGAATCTTCTGGGGCGTTATTGAGCAACTCTAGCTTTGCTCGAATGCGCGGAAATATCAATAAAGGTGGTGCAAACTGGCCGGAGGCTCCTATACAGCAAACAGCAGTTATGTTTCTACCTCTCTCTTGGCTAACAACTTTTCCAACTTGCTTTTGACCTTTTAATGCGATGACTTTTGAGGGTATCTGAGTCGTAGATAAGCCGGTCTCATCCACATTAAATATTTGGTTTGATGAAAAGTTGAACTGACAGTATAAACCACTCAAAGTCAAAAAAATTTTCGACCACTACACGATTGAATCCAGCGGCTCTCGCAAGGCTTGTTGCTTCCGGTTTTCGGAGAGTTATATCCTGATTCCGGCTCATAAAACCGGCCAACCAATCTTTTCCTGCACTCTCTGTGGAGTCCCAACTTTCCGGATAATTGCAATTATTTGATTTTGCCAGTTCATAAGCAAACTTTCTTAGCGTAACCGTGGTGAATCCAAGAAATCTATTATTCATTTCAATCAGATATTTTCTCAAATCGTCTTCCATTTCTTTGCTAAAGACAGATGAAAACCGACCACCCGAGGAAGGGACTCGATTTTCAGCAACATAGCGTGCTAAAGTAGGATTGGGAATACCAAACGTTTCTGCTGCTCTTCGTATAGACATTTCCTTTCGAGATATGGCTTCAAGTGCTGCATCTACATTCATTTTCCCGTTGTTCCTTACTGATTTGCTAACGTACGTGCGCACCATGTCACCTAAAAATGAAATAATATATATTTAGGCTAAAATATAAACATTTAATGCAAAATTCTATTTAAAGAACTATCTAGACATCAGACTGCTATATCAGAACTATATTCAGAAATCTTTAACTTTATATCTGAGCTATTGGTAAATTAGTATTTGAAATTGATAAAGAAAAGTTTTAAAAAAATAAGAATGAATGCTAGCTCTTGATCTATCAACAAAATCAGTCAGTTAACCATTAATTTACTGTAATCTTATGCCTATTTACATATCAATAATTTACACATAATGCATTCTATATTCGTAGACGGTGGTGTAAATATCTATTCAACATTTATTTTGAATTTCTATATTACCGTTAATAAGTCTAATTGAATCTATTTAACCTAAACCTAGGTTTAGTGGATCCGATTATTTTATTGTACAGGCCTACAATGAATATATGCTATGTATAGATCTATCCAAGTCAACATGAAGTTCGTGATCGATGGAGCAGACTTTGTTATAGGCCTATGAATACGATACATAATTAAATGTTTTCGATACCACTTACTACTCATTTACTCTGAATTCAACAAGCAAACTGCACAGTTGGTCCTTAAATCAGATAGGTGGGGCAAGTTGAGACAGCAATTTTAGTGTCTCAACTTGAAGTTAGTGATCGATGGAGCAGACTTTGTTATAGGCCTATGAATACGATACATAATTAAATGTTTTCGATACCACTTACTATTCATTTACTCTGAATTCAACAAGCAAACTACACGGTTGGTCCTTAAATCAGATAGGTGGGCAAGTTGAGACAGCAATTTTAGTGTCTCAACTTGCCCCGTGTTGACATGTCTCAACTTGCCTCACACACAGAGGCGTCGCGACCGGGGGGTGTGGGGGACCGTAACACCCCCCCCCCCAATATGAAATTATTAAAAGATTCAGGTAAAATGAGAAATTTCAGGTAAACCGCCGGTTTGCCGGCAATTCAGCTCCAATATTCACTGACGTTGTTCTTAGCCACAAAAACACGTCTTGTCACAAAGACACATCGTAATGTCGGGAAATTCTCACCCTTTCTAGACACCAGAAAGTATATGGTTAGTTGTTGTTGATGATATTGATTTGTCACGCGAAAGCGGTCAAACATAGCGCGCTGAAAACGACCTCTACCCGGGATGACTGTACATGTATATGCGAGCAGGAGGAACAGTCGCCTCGCATTTTCTTAAAAATTGGAGCATAAGGCGATGTGAGTTAGCTCTGCAAAATTAAAAATATCTAAGTGCAATTGAGATGTAATTCCAGTACCCTACCTATAATGTGGCCAGTGAATATTGGCACATAATCACCTAACGCTGAAACGCCTGCAACTCATTCTGCCTAGCTGTGTAGTGTATATTTAACCGTTGATTCATGTAAGTTCTGGCTATTGCGCTGTCCCTTGAGGAGATGACGTTATCGTTACGGTGGATTTCATCGAACCTTCCTCATACCGAGTCATTCACACGCGCACCGCGGAAAGCGCACGGTATGAATAAGGCACACCGTCTTCTCTGTGCGTAGAAGTTTATTGTTAACAGCGTGTTAACTTTCTCGATGCAAACACCATCGAAAATTTCCTTAACAGTCGAGACTACGGGATCCAATTGCGCTCAAATTAACTTAACGTCATCGGCATTTCATTGGCCACTTAAATAACCACCAATTAAATTATTTTTCATCTATAGGCGTCATTTCCGACCGATTAGATGATTAGGTAGGTACCTAGTGTTGGATTTGAGCATGATAGCAGTAGGGGGAAGCTTTCGAACGGAAGTTTTTGGGTCAACGCTGCAACCAAAGCCGGAAAAAGGGTGATCAAAAGGAAGAGGACATTGATTCATATAGCACCACTATCATCCTCGCACTAAGAACGCCCGCGAATTATTTTGAAAACAGTTGAACCATAAATGGAAAAAGTAGGAGATATGCCCATTTGATCCTTGAAAGGGACTCTCCAATGCATGCATTTGGTGCCACCCGCATTTGGCTAAATAATGCTTCAAATAAGGTGCGTGGATACCCTTGTGCATCAGAAATTCATAGTAGGTCTCGCATGTGAAGATCCACACAAACATTCCGCAGATGATCATTCTGTAATTTATTGTAATTAGACCTATAATGAATTCACAAAAATCGGGCTTCTGTCAAAATTCACAGAGTGAAAGTTAAACAATGTTCCCAAACTTGATTTTATTTATTGTGAAGAGTTCTATTACATTAATATGAATAAAATACTGTGTGTGTTGTCATCAAGACCCTGAAAGAATGAAGATAGCATTCTGGATTCCACTCTTTTTGTGATGGTTTCGCTACCTTCTAATTATTTCATTCAGCGCTTTCTACTTCTCGAATTTATTTGTTATCTTTATGAACAAAGAAGGTCAATTATTGATGATAAGACAATTAAGCTTATAGTCCGGGAGCCAGCGTGAAGTTGTGCAGGGAACGAGGTAGTACGCAAAACTTTCACATAGCATAGTACACCTCTAACCTACTGCAAAACTTCGCGTCTGCCGGATCAGATCATTTGCTCTTAAGAAATAGAGAGGATAACAAAATCCTATGTATTTCCAATGGTAAAATTGTGATATTCAAGGTGTTGACTCCATTTTTTCGAATTTTTGCTCATAAAAGTTACACAAATTGGTATTTTGTTGAAATGGTTATTATAGAAATCATCTACAGATCATGATCTTTCAAATGAGTTATCATTCAGTGACAGAGGATGAAGTAAAATGTACGAACAGACACTTTTCGTTAAAGTATATCAACAATTTTCCTGAAATTTCGATGTTAAAATTTGCAGTTACACCAACGAAAAGTGTCTGTTTGTACACTTTACTTCATCCTCTGTCACTGAATGATAACTCATTTGAAAGATCATGATCTGTAGATGATTTCTATAATAACCATTTCAACAAAATACCAATTTGTGTAACTTTTATGAGCAAAAATTCGAAAAAATGGAGTCAACACCTTAAATATCACAATTTTACCATTGGAAATACATAGGATTTTGTTATCCTCTCTATTTCTTAAGAGCAAATGATCTGATCCGGCAGACGCGAAGTTTTGCAGTAGGTTAGAGGTGTACTATGCTATGTGAAAGTTTTGTGTACTACCTCGTTCCCTGCACAACTTCACGCTGGCTCCCGGACTATTATGAAGAATCGTGAGGAAACTAGGCCTGCGCCTGTCAATGTTGCTCATATTCACTAAAATAATGAACTGATGCTCAATCAATCTGGTTGAGGCAATGTAAAGCCTATCTACTGGAAATATTCTTCCCCCTCAGGGAAGGAAGGTGCATCTCCAGTGCCGGGGATGAGATGAGGCAGTGCAGGGGAACTTACCCACTTTCCCTCCCCTCAAATCCAACACTGCAGGTACCTCTTCTGTAGGATATAAACATGAAACATGTTGGAATGTGTGTGAGTATGCGTGTGTGCAATAATCAGGCAAATTTTGGCTCTTAGTTGTAAATCAGGTAAAATTTAGCAAACACCCCCCCCCCAATGATGTTTCCTTAGCGACGCCTCTGCCCACACATATAGCTTTGAGTAAATCGAATAGAGCTACGAGGAATCCTTACTTTTTGTTCACCTAAGATGTGTCTGTTATTCTTAAAACATCTTCAAACACGATGACTCACTTGTTTGTAGCTGAATCTCGACCGAAAGGATACCACGCGCTCTTGAACAACTCAATAAAATTACAAGCAAGGTCAATGAAATCCTTCTTTCGTCGATGAA
The DNA here is from genome assembly GCA_907163375.1 of Prostheceraeus crozeri. Lineage (NCBI taxonomy): Eukaryota > Metazoa > Platyhelminthes > Polycladida > Euryleptidae > Prostheceraeus > Prostheceraeus crozeri. Next base: position 57,151 of record CAJQUW010003111.1, on the reverse strand, counting down.
TCAGATTTGAAGACGCGTGTCAATCTGAGTAACCAATCACAACGAAGCATCACTTCCATCATTCACGTAGTGAATTTTCATGCTGTAATCAGGAGAAAAGTTGAGTGTCTCAACTTGCCCCACCGTCCCCTACACTGAATCAAGAAAACGGAAACCCCTTCAATCTTGCATTACAATATTTTTATCCTTGTCTTTTAAGTTTAGGATTTGCTATTTTATCGTTTTGTTAAGTTCAGAAATCGGTGACATAGAAAACAGCATGTTCGTTCAGATGGAGTATGTAGGCTATTAACCAGAAAACATTCAAAAAACATTGATTGAAGATGCACACAAAAAAAAGTTAATACCTTGTATGGCTGCCATTCGCCAAAAGTAAAGCCCGAACTCTTCTGGTTTCACTGTCAGCCAAGTTGTGGAGCAATTATTCTGGAAGTCCGTCCCATTCCTCAATTAGAAGAGCTCTCAGTTCCTCCAAATTCATGCGATTCCTCCGAGCAACTCTTGTTTTCAGTATATCCCATAAATTCTCAATGGGATTCAAGTCAGGGGATTTACTGGGCCAACGTAAAGTTCGAATACCCATGCCATCCTTGAAATCCTTGACAACACGGCATCGATGCGGCGTTGCATTGTCATCCATCAACTGCTGGATTCTCCCAGGGATTGGTGGGCAAACGACAAAAGGTGATTGTGCAAAATGTCCTTATAGACCGTTCCAGTCACATTCTTGCAAATTACTAGATTTGTCCTCCCACTGTAATTAAATCCTGCCCAAACCATAATGCTACCTCCATCAGCTGTTAAGGTCTCGATTACATTCTCTTTTAACCACTCCTGGTTGGGTTCTCGCCACACACATATCCTATTGTCAGTTTGCATGAGCTTGAACCGACTTTCATCCGTCCAAATAACTCTTCGCCATTGTCTTTCCCGCCAGTGGCTATGCGCCATGGCCCATCGCATTCGATTGGAAACATGTGGTTGTGAGACGTGACCTTTTTCTAGGTCTCCTTGATCTTAGTTTCGCTTCTGCCACCCGGCGTCGAACAGTGTAACCAGATGGATCAGGGCCAGGGACTTGGTGTCTAAGAACAGTGGCTGGCATGAATCTGTTTAAACGCGCTGAGCGAACTAGAGCTGAATCAGTTCGTCTCGAGGTACACCTGGGACGGCCATTGCTCTTTCGATGAGCCGTTGACCCATATTGTCGATATTTCTTTATAATCTTTGATACACTTCCCTTTCCCTTTCCAAATTCCAATCCGATAACCCGCAAGCTTGCACCTGCCTTCCACATCCCTACCATTTGGTTTCTAGCACTGTCACTAATTTGCGGCATTTGGTAGATCTAGATCTCAGCTTGGTGTGCGCTTAATCAATCACTAACAATTCACAAACAATCAACGCGCATTACAATGCATGCACGGTTGTTTCTTACAACATGTCACTATTGCGTAATATATCAGGCAGCTCTGTGACTGTTGTCTAGTAACTTAAGGGGCTTTCACAATAGTCGTGCGACCTCTTTACGACTTCTTACGATCATGGTCGTAAGATCGATCGCATCTATCGCACGACTTCTCATGGTCTCCTGTAGTCGCATCTGAATTTTGTGCATGCACGATCGCTCGTGCAACGGTCGCGTATAGTCGTGCAACAGTATCAGAAGTCGCACGACCATCTTGCGACTACTTGTTTGCTTTCCTTCCAAAAGTATGCTTTGATGTGACCATCGTACGACTATGAGACCATTGTGCAACAGTCTCTTGTACACGTGAGACTGGTCTCACGACTTCACGCCAATATATATGCCGCACATGTGCTATCAGCTTCATATCATTGTATCATGTCCTCTGTTCGCCCCCGTGACGTGCTGCACTCACCTGATAGAGACATTGCTGCGTTGGTGCTTCTTATTCGACTTCGACGACGTAATAGAAGACGCAGAAGACGTTGGTGGGTCAAGCCTTGGATTGCGAAGCGTGAGGGGTTTGGCCAGTACCACACTCTGATGGCAGAATTAGAGCTGCAAACCCCAGAGGACTTCGTCAATTACTTGAGAATGCCTCCGGAGATGTTCTACGAGATACTGACACGCATATCCTCAAGAATCGAGAAGGTCTGAAGTTAGCTATCACTCTTAGATACATGGCTACTGGTGCAAGCTACAAGACACTCCAGTATTCGTTCCGTGTTGCCCACAACAGTATAGCACTGTTCATTCCGGAGGTCTGTCAGGCCATAGTTGACGAGTACGAAGATCAGGTGTTTGCCCTCCCTAAGAACCCTTGACTGGAGAGACATTGCAAGGAAGTTCAGTGAGAATTGGAATTTTCACCATACCTGCGGAGCCCTGGATGGCAAGCACGTGGCCATAAGATGTCCCAGGAAGTCTGGTACTCTCTATCACAATTACAAGGGCTTCTTCAGTATTATCCTTCTAGGGTTGGTGGATGCTGACTACAAGTTCATCTGGGCAGACGTGGGATGCCAAGGTTCTTCTTCAGATGCGCAAATCTTCAACAACGGACAACTGAGAAGAAAGCTGGAAGAGGGAACTTTGCGCTTGCCAGATCCCGAGCCTCTACCACATGATGACAGGCCAACACCATACTTCGTGGTCGGAGATGACGCCTTTCCCTTGCGTTCGTGGATGATGAAACCCTTCTCCCAGCGCCAGATGACGGACCAACAGCGGATATTCAACTATCGCCTATCCCGTGCCCGCCGTGTGGTGGAGAACAGCTTTGGTATACTTGCACATCGCTGGAGATGCTTGCTGACCACCATGCAGCAAGATCCGATCAGAGTCAAGGTCATAGTCATGGCAGCCATTTATTTATTTATTTAGTACACCAATAAGTGCAAGGAGCACCAAGGCAACACAGGAAATACATTCAGGAGGGAACAATTAGAAGTTACGATAAAACATAAAACATGTGCCTACACAACTTGATGCGACTGCAGCATCGTTCTTTGCAGACCGGTGACCTGGACCAACCTGTTGGTGACGGCAGCTTCATCCCTGGTGCTTGGCGAGAGACACAATTACACGACATTGCACATGTTGGTGGCGCTAACCAAGCCAATCGAGAGGGCAAGAGACTCCGACTGTACTTGAAGGACTACTACAACAGTGATGTGGGAAAGCTACCCTGGCAGGACAAGATGATATAAGCTCCTCGTGTTTGCAAGTATTATATGATGCTATCTTCTGTAGCTGATTGTGTCTTGTTGTCTTTTAAAATAAGTTCTATCGGATTATTTATTTTGCTTTTATGTCACTAAAAGGCTAAAGAGGGCCATAGGCTATACGAAAAAAGTCAGGGAAGTTTATTTCATTCATTAGAGGAAGCTGAAGTAGTCTACTAAGTTAGTCTACGGTAGGCTAAACTCTTGAAATCATTAACCCTTCTACTGGGCACCCTATGACAATTGTCACGGATAGCGTAATTATGGCTTGTGGAAAATTTTCATTAAAAGCTACGGCATTGCCGCCTCGTGACTTTTAATTTCTACGTATAGGGATGACTTTAACGTCTTCAACACTAGTCTAGCGTTTGCTGGCATTCCTCCAGGACTCATGTGTTAGGTTGAGCGTGTGCAGTAATCAGGCATGCATCATGAAAAAGTACCCGTAGTAATAAGAGTACTAGTAGTAATAATTTACTTAATAGGAGGTGTGGTTTTAAAACAGCTAGTTTTCTGTCCACCCTGTTAGAAAAAACAAAGTCTGATATATAGAAAAATTAAACATGATAATTTTTTAAACATGATAGCATACAACACCGTAGCAGTCAAGAGTCTAGGCTACCGATTGACGATGTCAATGTGGCGACTGCTCGTGCAACAGTCACATAGATCCTAGAGCTAGCGTAGTACAAGAACAACTGTAAGGCATAAAACTTACTTTGCTGCCAGGATACAGAGCAATACTTAACCTAGAATAGAATCAATAGCACGAATCAAGAAATTTCATGATATTATTAAAATATAAAGAGGTAGGTCCAATGGTATATTTTTTTTCGTAATTTTTGCTGTTAAGAAGTTTTGACATTCGAATTTTTGATTTTGTTTTCATAAAACAAATTGAAATCATGTCAACTGGTTATCTTTGAAATCTCTACAGATCATGATCTTTCAAATGAGTAAATGATCAAAACAGATCACTTTCAGGATTAAAAGTTATGTTAAGTTTAGAATTTTTTCGAAATTTCTATGTTAAATTTGCAGTTTAACAAAAAATTTGTTGTCTGTTTATTACACAGTACTCTGTACTGTTCTGTAACTTTACTTGATTAATCACTGAATGAAAGAATTGAAATATCAGAGATGATTTACTATGATAGTCTATAATAAACATAATAACAAAAAGTTGTAACTTTTATTGTTTAAATTCGAAAGAAAAAAAAAAAGGACACCTGTAAATGTCATAATGTCATACCATTTACCCACTGGAAAAAAAGGATTGTGTGCATCCCACTCTATTCTTAAAAGAAAATGAATTGAATCTGCAGACGCCACGCAAGTGCAGTGGAGGTTAGAGGAGGTGTACTATGCTATGTGAAAGTTTTATGTACTACCTCGTTCCCTGCACAACTTCACGTTAGCTCCCGGACTATCTTGCGATCGGTTGTACGATTGACTCAGCCATCGAACAATGCAATTGCTAGGTCGTGCAACTGTCGCACGACCATGCGAGAGGTCGCACGACTGATCGTACAACAGTCTCCTTCGAGCATACGACTGTTGTGCGGCTAGATTTTTCACTGCGACTATTTGTGCGACTGACATTGGATCGCTTCTGAGCGCACAGTCGCATCTGTCGCACGACTATTGTGAAAGCCCCTTTAGATATTGTAGAAAGGTCATCATGATTAATTGAATGCTATGAATTGTAAGCAAACAGAGACAATCAAAAAATACAAAAGTGCTATATAAGTTTACATTTAAAACAAAGTTCCTATATATGACAAACAAGGGTTTCCGTTTTTTTGATTCAGTGTATGTAAGTTAGTAATTTTGACAGTCTAGCTGTTGTACAGACTTTGCGTTTCATGTGTCTGCATGTATCAGAGGCTAAACAATGTGATAGGACCTCAATTTCATCCTCAGGGTAGAGAGAACATGCTAAACGGCTCATCCGTGGTTCAAGCGACAACGCGGACAACCGTAGACGACGCGTATAAACTATAAACGCTCGCCCGCGGGTATTCATAAACATTCCCCATGTTTTAACAGCATCAGATCACGTGATTGCTGACTCTTAGTGCAGCGCGTATGCACGCTGGCCGGTAGAAGAATAGAATGAACCACAGATGTTTGGGGTGTTCCGTAATTACGCGTGGCATGTCACCTAGTGTAATCAGGTCCAACTTTCAGGTTTTATGAAGACAGCCTGTTGCACAACTAACGGCTGGTGCAGCATAAATTGCGACAAAAATCTGCATTGAAATCAGGGATAGGATTCTGATTTTGTATTGACAGTAGCGGCTTATACCAGTAGACGACTGCAGGTCAGTATAGCAGCAATAAAGTATCGAAACTAGCTGTATTGGCATGACCGTTGAACCATAGCTTACAGCAGTGCTTTTATTAAATGGTTGGGCAATTTATTTTCCAGCTTACATTTCAATAGAAACATTGGAGCACTAGCTCAGTTGTTGCTTACAAGACTTGCGCTCCAATTCCTACTTTATATTACTATTGGACGCATCTTTGTCAATTTCTATCGTTTGCTTCATACCATTGCATACGATGGCTGGGATATGATTATGTCCGCTCTAGAGTAGGTACCGCACCTACACGCAAATGAATCTGCTGAATAAACGGACCACATAAATCGCTGAAATTCAATCGACTCTCATGCCTTTCAGTCGCGCCTCATATTAACGTGATAAATACATCATTCGAGAACTTGCATTCTCAGTTTAAAAATGTCGAGCTATATGGTAGTCTTGCATCCGTTATTTCGCTTAGCAGTGCTCAAAATATGAAAATTGCTCAATTTGCAGATCGAAAGTTTTCAATTAGAAAACATGTGAGCATGGGCACGGGGAGAATGAACATTTTCTGAGCTCCCTTTCAAGCTGGTCAACAAAATCGGTTAACTAGGAAAAAAAATGAATGACTGAAAATGATATATTCTCACTTTTTCATCAAAAATGTTCTGAACACAAAAGTCGCAGAGATAGCACTTTATTGGGCGAGCGCTTTCGGGTATTTCCACTCATCTACAGGCATCATTCAACGGTAAAAGCAAGCCTAAATACAATTTCAGGTGTCGCGAGTTAAAATCAAATCAATCCAATTAAAATAAGAACAATTCTTCTGATGTGCTGTGGTTGTTCAGTAGGCTTTTATTCTGTGTGATGCATTGTTTGATAAAAAGGGTTTCTGTAATTTTTGTGTCGTTTGTGCGCATGAGTATTCTGAAGCTGTTGTGTGTTGGTGGGTGAATGTGTGTCGAGATTTCTGACAGTGGGCGACCTTTGATATGTTCGTTAATGCGGGTTTGCAGGTGACGGCGCGTCTCTCCGATGTAACACTTCTCACAGTGTTCGCATTTGAATTCATATACTAAGGAGGAGCACACGTTAGAGGGAATAGTATCTTTGTTTTTGAAAATTTGTTGGTTTTTGTAGGTTCTACGGTACAATTTTGGTTTTATCTAAACTGTTAATTTTATGAATTTCTTTAGCTATGATTTTTCCACATTCCTTGATGAAAGGAAGGCCATAAAAGATTTTGGTTTTGTCTTCACTAGACTCATCAGAATTCTGCTGTGTATTTTGGGACCTTTTTTCGCTCATGCATTTTTGAATACATTTTGGGTGGTGGAGCCGTTCCCTTGGAAGATTTCTTTTATGATTTTATCATTTTCGATTTTATCGCAACTATAAGTAGTAAGCCTTTCCGATCTATTTTTCAAGGCCACAATGGTGTTCTTTTTGTATTGCGAAGGACAATATGAGCTACTCGGGATATACAAGCCACTGTTAGTAGGCTTAATGAACCATTTACAGCTAAGACTGTTATCATTGAGAGTAACGGTCATGTCAAGGAAGTTGATAGAGCCATTTATCGAATGCTCGACGGTGAATCAAACACTACATCAAACACTAATCATACAACAAGCTCCCTTTTCATCAAACAATACATCACACAGAATAAAAGCCTACTAAACAACCACAGCACATCAGAAGAATTGTTCTTATTTTAATTGGATTGATTTGATTTTAACTCGCGACACCTGAAATTGTATTTAGGCTTGCTTTTACCGTTGAATGATGCCTGTAGATGAGTGGAAATACTCGAAAGCGCTCACCCAATAAAGTGCAAAAATGTTCTGTATCTTCAGAATCCTTGTGATGTAAAGAATGCGAATATGTAAGTTTTACTCAAATAAGTAAAATAGTTTTATTTTCAAACTTCAACATATTTTATCTTTATTCTCATTATACCGCAAGTACACAAACACCATATAAAGTGAATGAAAGTTCAAAACAAAGCAATAGCGAAGGCTTCTCGTTCTCTCACATAGTGACCGCAAATTGCTTACCTAACATGTTTGAGTACTTTCGTGCAATGAGAAAATGTTGAAGTTTGAAAAAGAACTATTGAACTTATTTGAATTAAACTGACATATCTGCCACAGCTCGACATTTTAAAACTGAGAATTCAAGCATCCGAATGATGTATGTCACGTTGTTGTGAGGTGCGATTGGAAGGCACATGAGAGTCGATTGAATTTCCGCAACATTAAGGTGGTCCGTTTTTTATGATAGGTTGTGTTTCGATATGCGATTTCGAGACTTTCCCCAGGAGCTTTGTCAAAAGTGAGTTATTTATTAGAAAGCCACTCACAAGCGAGTGTTTGAAATTTTGGTCGCCTATATGGCTTCAAAATAAGAGCTTATAATTCCGTTAATCAAAATTGGACATAAAATCAGCAAAAGTCATCTTCACTTCGATATATTAACTAAAAACAACGAGTACATTGGTTATCCACATCGACAAATAATGAAATACCAACCATCCTAATTCAATGAAAATGTAATATAATCATTCTAAATCATCTGATTTCATTGGTATTAATCCAATTGATTCTTGATCATAATTGTTGTTACTCTCTCTCTTCCCGTTAATGTTCGTTTCATCATCACTTTCACTAAGCAATGGAGTGCCATCTCCGTACGGCACTTGATATTTCCGGCCATTTTCTTCACGAAGAGCGAAAGCCTCACGAGCTGCAGGCCGATGTATTTTGTTGATTGCAAGTGCAACGAGCATGATAAATATGAAAACAGCGAACATGTGCCAGCAATAGTAGATCGCAACCAATTCCACCAGCTCTTCAATTTCATGTTCTTGAGTTATCTTTCTTCGCTCGAGAATATAGAGATATATACCTATCTGCCAAAACCAAGTGCCTTGTAGCCCGACAAAGAAACACCTGGACAGGGTACACAGAACATTATTGGGCCAGCGCATCTCAGCTGCAATCGCTAAAATGCTCGCCCAGATGGTGTAACAGAGGAGTTTGTGCATTGTTATAGCGAGAGTGGAATGTACATGGACGTGAAATTGAAATAGTAATGCCTGGCCAATAAAAGAGAGCAAAGCATAGCAATAGTCTGAATTCGGAGGGAGGGGTGCTCCATAATGCATCATAATGTCTATGATACCAGAGAAGCCAAACAGGGCGTACATAGTGATGTGCTGGGCATTACCGACGTACAAGAAATGACCGGAACCATCTACGGCATTCACAACTTCTCCGATAACTCCCGTGATTGCACATATCACTTTCATCATACTTTCGATCGGGTATTCCTTTTTACCACTACATGAACATAAGAAGGCGACTGTGGATCGATAACTTCGCCCTCTTTTGTACTTGCCTTTGTAATAACGATTGAGACATGCGAATGTCCACCAAATACTGAATAGGATTAGAAATAGCCCAGGGGCTGCGTGCCCGAGGAAGGTGCCCATCTTCACTGAAAAAACAAAGAGAAAAGTTAAGAAAATTATCAAATGACATTCAACTTGAAAATTTGATGTGATGAAAGCAGCGTGTATAGGCGCGCACCAACGTGGCAGAATGGCCGAGGACGTCCAGGGTTAACAAATATTGCAATTAACTGATTGATTTGGAATGGGGAAGGTATTTCATTGACTGCTTTACTTGCTATGCCATCACCACTCATCATCATAGTACCATCAGTGATTCACAGATGTTTAGATGCTAAGCTCACTAAACATATCATTAACCAAACTGATCGCTTCCAGGATTCTGATCAGGGATAACCTGTGTGAATAACGTTGTGTAATCTGTATAACATGTATAGAATCTCTATATTACAATAAATTTTTAGAAAAAGTTTAAAAGCTCTGTCCCTGGTTCTATTTTACGTTTTGCTGTATTATTACAGGATGATTAGATGTGTGATTATCAATTCACTTGCTTCAATAACTGATTATCACTATAACTATACACATCATTGACATTATCACTATATAATCATGAACTGAAGTCTGTAATAAAATTTATCGATAACCACAGCTTATTAAGAATACAGCTATATGTAATTCATGTAATGGGTCAGCACAAGTCATTATCCAAATTGTCAGGTAAACTGGCCTAGCAGCCTAATTTCCTTGAGTGAAATTGAGTAAAAAAATTCGAAATTGAGGATTAGTCGACTCTAAATGGCGATGAAAAATAATTGCGATTAATTCTTGATTACCCCTGAACATGTCCGCGAGCTGCGCAATGTTTAGTAGGGCCATCGGATTACTCGAAACAATGAATTATACGAGAGAACCAGGTTCAAAAGAAGCTTAATTATTCTACATGTATAACCATTGAGAGGAGTATGACGACCTAACCGACTCGCACAAATAGCTTAATTTTCGCAACCCGTAAAACTTGATGCATGTAAATAAATAGTTGTCCTAAAAACTTGCCCAGATAAATAGCTTCATCTCTTCCATATTCTACATCCCTTAATCTGTCAGTAGCTGAAGTAGTGGTCGAGGTACTACATTCTATATCTTATCATTGTGAATGAGGAAAAATACAGAACAGACAAAAAAATGTTGAATTCCAAGAAGTATTATAGTCGCACTACTAACCTGTGATAACAAATAGAATCAAGCAAGGAAATAGTATTTTCCATGTTATATTTAGTGTGAAGCATTAGTTCAATTATTTCGGTGCAGTAGCATGTCATTATATATAGTAGTTCTATAGTTTCACTTCATCATCCATAAATTTCTTGTTGTTATATAATTTCCATTTTAAATTTCTTTAACTATTAGTAGCCATTGTACCTTTCTATTTCCACTACCAGTATGTGTAGTGTGTACAGCATATAAAGCGTCTGTGCTGTACTTGTATGCGGCAGGCATTGTTTGAAATCAGTGTATATTAACAGTAAGAATAGGTATTAGGCTATTAGCGTTGTAACGTAAGTCTTAAGATTTCCATTTTTGCCAGTTATTGGGCCAAAACTGATCAATTTTAATTCGTTGCCACGACAAAGCTCCATTGAGTTCTTTTAAGAACTGGTTAATCCAATGGTTACAACAGCATTGCACTTGTGCACAACGCCTCATCAGGACTACTTCAATAAATCACTCTAGTTAGGAAGAATAATGTTGCACATTATAAATGTGCACTAGGATGATCTTCATCATCGCATGAGAATTTTCTGTTTTTTATCCCCAACTATTTAGAGATATGATGACCAAGCAATTATGAATGAATACTTCCTTCGACTTTGTCAAAACATTATGACAGATCAAAATTACAGTGCGTCCAGTGATTCGAAATTCTTCAATGGGGCTGAAAATCATTGCACAAGCAGCTAATCTCTATGTTATCATCTTCAAATAGTATTAGCTGATAGTGGAAGAAAGATTGGCTATTCAATGCTAAAATCACACACATTTAACATTCAATAATGGCAAAAAAAATAACAAAACAGTCTACCGCCTAAAACAAGCATGTAAATTAACATCTATTATACATATATAAAAAATTCTGAATGATTTGTAAGCTGTAAAATCGTGAGTATTTACTAACATGCTAAATTATAAATCGAAAAATTCATTTATACAACTTATTGGTTTTCTTTCAGAATACAATTGAGTAAATGGTAATCGAACTCAGTGAAATTATCAGTTCAAAAAGCAAAATTCGTTATAATTCAAGAGGAAAACGACATCATAAGTGAGATGACAGGCGAACGTATCGATAGTGAAGTTGTAGAATGCGCTTCATTGATTTTGAAAATTAAATTCTGCATGCGAGTTGCCGTAACATATTGGTAGATAAGACACCCTGATACGAGACAAATTTGATCGACGCGTGATATTCGCCTGACAAGTGATTTACACAGCTTGCTTGCCATTTATCAACGCAATCCATCTATTACCAAGAGCAGGAATCTTAGCGATGTCGAGTCTTATATTTTGAAAAGTGCAATTCTTACGGAACTCTTCTCAAGCATCAGTTATTTCCAAAAATTCAGTCTGCATAATCATAGAGGAAATGGCAAGCAAGTGAGAGTCATCACAGTTAACAAATTCGTAAAATCCTCAGCTGGAAAAACACTCAAAAATTTCGAGAATTGCCAACTGGAGATCTGTCACTGTTTGGTAACAGACATATTCAGAACCAGCTTTGCCTTCCTTCCTTTACAAATGAATTCTTTCATCCTATCAATTATCTAAAATAAGAAAAACTATTGAATAAAAATCAAAAAATGTGTATCACACAAACTGCGATCAAATTTTTCATGTTGCTATATTTTCGGATCCACTGATACTTGCAGCACCTGATGCGGATTCTGTGGACTTATCGGAGAAGGCAATTTAGGCTCCAATCCTGCACATTCAAGACACTAGCCAGAGCAAATTAGCAGAGTTTTCTCCTAATTGCTCAGTCAATAGCAAAACTTCTCTGACGGATTTTAACTTACATCCAACCTCATTCATACTTTTATCCACGCGAACTCAAATTTTGACTCCTGCTTCTTGCTGTTAATATGAAATTTGCATTCAGTAGGCTATGTGCACCACAGAAAATGATAACAATAAAACCTCTAGGATGGAAGTAAAGCTTCATGCAATGCACAATGGTGGCACAAAATTCGCACGCATTTTCACTTAGATACACTTGTCAACGACGGCAGCATTGGGTTAGAATCTGTCACATGTGTAAATCCAAGCTTTTCATTGGTGGTTAACAGTGGTGTATCCAGAAATTCCTCCAGGGGGCACAAATTACATTCATTCGAACCTATGGTCTATTATACAATAGTAACTTATTGCAAGCTTTTTTTACTGATTCGAATTGAATTACATGTAATTTCATCTATTCTGTGCAGACTTATATACTGATATATGATATATTTATACTATTTATGATGCTGATAGTGTATTCCGTAATCAAATATTTTGCAAAAAATAAAAGGAAACAACTTCGTCAAAATTTTAAAAACGTCGGCATTTCTACAAGTCAAATTATAATTCATATCTCCAGATTACAAAAGAAACACAAATGGGATTTTAGAATCTGTTCCCACAACAAAAAATCAAAAATTGACTCGTCTTCTTCACCATGGCAAAGTAATCTAGTGACTGGTCACCATTGATTTGAATGTCTCGGTTTATGTAGAGATAGGCCATTCAGTCGCTCTTCTCCCATGCTCGATCGCAAGTAACTTTTCAGATGCTTTAAAACACTGAATGATCGTTCTCCCGTCGCGTTCGTTACAGGGATTGTTGCAAAAATCTTTAACAGGTCTAAACTATGCCTTGCGATTCGAGCTAGACTTTGCTTACTGTGCAATAACAATTAATTGAAAAAGACATCAAGTTGAAGGAATACTTGTTGCATTAAAAAGGAAGCTGTTAAAATCTCAATAGACATATGCTGTTGTATCTAAGTGTTCATCATCCTCCATCCTTACTACTAATTCCTGAGGGGGAGGGGCATGGCCCGATGGCCTCCCCCTAAATACGCCACTGGTGCTTCATATGCACTAACTTAGTTCCCCCGGAAGTACCGCGTCCTTGAGTCAATTTCCATTCTAGTCAACTTCAGATAAGCAATCTATTTCTATGATGTGCACGGTCTTGCACTGATGCAGCCTCTCTTATTCCACAACTCAGACGATTCAAGCTGAGAGAACTGTTATTTTCCACTCTTCGTTTCAATTTGCCAATCATTGGTTTGCTCATACCGGTTATGGATGCAATTTCTGTATTGTGTAACGATTTTCTCTTAGCGAAGAAGTGACAGTTGCTTTCTTTTCAGCCGTTAATTGAATCAATACCTGACATGCTTGAGTATCATTTACAACGGCACAAATTCCTAATGAGAAATGGGTAAACATGACTCCAATCGTCAAATGGTTAAAGGTTCGTGCAAGAACGTGTAGTGGATATCATCGGATATATGCTACTGCAGGCCTATTCGAAATAATAGAGTTAACCACAGAAAGGTTCAGTTGCGAACCTGAACCTTTGCAGGACTGAGACGGATCCAAGGTTAAAACTGTGATGTGTGTCAAAATTTCGGGTGACCACATCAGTGATGATTTGAAATGGCATATTCATATCAAGCATCTTGTATCGGTTGCATCTCAACGGCTTTATATCCTCACCACCTCCGGAGAGGCGGCTGCTGTTCAGAGATTCTCCGTAAAGCATGCTTTGCTTACGTACAATCGATCCTTGTGTACTATTCTCTGGTTTTCGTCAATGCACCACAATGGAGAAAATTTGAATATGAAGAGAGGAGCTTCGAAGACAATTGGAACGAAGATAGATCCACTACTCAAGACAGCCGTAGAGAAGACATGTTTCACTCTATTGAGGAAAGTGATGCACAGAGATTCTCACCCTGAGCCTTTTTACAAGCAGAAGCCGCCTACTGAGAAACAGATGTGAACTCCGCCCCCTCCTGCCAAGACATCAAGGTTTCCGAATTCCTTTATCCGTTTTTGTAAATAACTTTGTGACCGCCTTTTAACTTCCTCTGTTGTGACTTGTGATTTTCATATGAATTGTCAAATGTGCTGCGTCTACCGACTACCAGCAGACCATTGAATAAAAATTATATCTTATCTTAGTAGAAACCACCAGCTTGTGGAATCTAGGACCACAGGCGATCGATCCAGAAAATGATAAATTTTGAATTTCAGTCTTCATACAGGCGAAGGATAGCATTCATCAATGATTTAACCTTGAAGTCTATAAATTCAATCTTATCAAATTATTTGTAATTTCATTTGCATGTAGTAAATGTTATATCTCATTTATCATTTACTTCGCATGAGTTATGTTGTCTGCTTGAATTTTGTTTTTATTTTTACAAACGAAAAGTGACTATCATACATGGCGTCATACATTGCCATTCGACCTATTGACAAGTTCTCATTTCTAATTAAAACGAAATCACCCATTTTGTCCCAAGAATTTTTGCGCCGACCATAATGTAGGGATACATTGTCGACTCAAAAAAGTATCTGTATACAGTGAAAATTTTTATACGGAAACATGCAGTTTTTTGTAGAGATCGCGTTCCCGTGGTCCAAAAAATTATTTGAGGAGTTTTGAAAAAACTAAATTTTTGCCAATTTATATACTACCAACATGACGCCCCGTTATAAGTAGTATGAAACAAGTTGGATATCAAATGGAATGAATATTTGCTAACAAGCATTCAAACTAAGCGGAAATGAAGCCGATTGTCAAGGGAATTTCATAAACCGCATCATAATGGAAGTCTTCATAGAAAAGTCGAGATTTTATTGTGTTTTCTTGGGTGAAATGAATTGTTTTTAATTCTATTTCCATCGGCATGAATTTATGATTTACTATATTTATGCTTCATTTCTTGAATCTGAATAGTGATATGGACCCATTTACATATTTTAAAGTTAATTGAAATCATTGTCTTTGATTATGTTATTTTCTGATTGTACTTAGGAATTCTATCAAAAATGATTGCGGCAAACATGTGATGTCGATATGAAAACTCTGAATTGACATAGCACGAAACTAGCTGCCTCTGGAAGGAAGGTGTGTTTGCACATTGACCTAAGGAGTCTAGGAGCTTCGGCAATCCGCAATAAAATTGATATCAAAAGTCGTCCTGAGCGCCCCTTTAAATGGGACATAACAGGAAAGTTGATTTGCTTTAAGTGGGTATTTCCTCTCACATCAGCATTTTGAACATCATCCGCTGATTTGCCTCCATAATGTAAGTGACTGATATGTTTCCAAATGAGACATGATGAGAAGCTACTATTTTATTGACACTGAGTTTCATCTCATAATGTCTGTGACTATGAAAGAGACAAATTTGTAGGGATCACAAGTCTGATTGAAGATTGATTGAAATCTTAGTTAATGACACGGGCAATTCCATAAATAACGCACGGACGCTTTGATACAAAATCGTCATTTCTCACCATGAAGAAGTGCGACGATTTCCATGAAAATTGCACCATACCATGCCAGAGTGGTTTGAAGTATTAATCACTTTTCAAATAATTAGTAGTGGTCCTTCTTTCGACGCTAGAGGTCAAAAAAGACTACTATTAAATATTTGAAAAGTGATTAATACTTCAGACCACTCTAGCATGGTATGGTGCAATTTTCATGGAAATCGTCGCAGTTCTTCATGATGAGAAATGACGATTTTGTGTCAAAGTGTCCGTGCGTTATTTATGGAAATGCCCACATCCTGAAGCTGTGAACTGTCCGTCCATTGTTAGGGAGAAATCAATCCACAGACGCGACAATTGTCAAACCTCTCTCATCGACTCTGCAATTATGTCAACATTCTTCGAAATTATGCAATAGGGTTGACAATTCCACCAGCATGCTGACTGCAGAATGTTGCAATTTTCGTTCTGATGACATCGTTAACTAACTGTCAGAGTTGAGAACGCGATTGCAAGCGAGTGAGATTGTTAATGAGTGAGGAGTGAACAAACCGTCGAATAAATTCTCCTTCGCAATTACATGTTCATCTCCGGATACAGCTGTCATGTGCGAAACGGTTCGAGGAAATAATTCAAGTTGTTATCGACACGCGAGTTGTGACGAGTGATGCATATTAATACGAGCTATGATCCTAAGATAATTCCAACTTCATATCTCGGTTTACTCAGTCACTGAGCTGCAGAACGTGGAGTTGATGCAGTCAGTCATTTTACGATCCTGTGACTGAATGACGGCAATATTTGTCGAGGAACCATGGAGGTTCTCCTGAAGAATTGTGGCGGCCCCATAGAGTAGGAATATATAGATAGAGTGTCGACTCAAAAAAGTAGGCTATCTGTAAACAGCGAAAATTTTTATATCAAAAGATTCAGTTTCTTGAGGAGATTGCGTCCCCGTGGTCCAAAAAATTATTTGACCAGTTTTAAAAAATAGTCAAAATTTTGCAAATTTATATACTGCCGAGATGACTCCTCTATCTAAGTAGTATGCAACAAGTTGGATATCAAAAGGAATGAATATTTGCTAATGAGCATTCTAACAGAGCTGAAATTACACTGATTATCAAGGGAATTTCATTATCCGTTTTATAATGGAAGTCTTCATGAAAAAGTAGACATCTTACTGTGCTTCCTTGGCTGAAATTTCATATTTCTAATTCATGAAAGCAATAGCAGCTCATCGAGTTGCTAATTTAACAAATATTACCTCTCCAAGGCTGTCATGACACGGACAATCTGTAAAATAGTATCATTTCCTTCTGCTTTGCTATCATGATCAGTCAATTCCGTTGTAATTTCTTCAAAACTGCATAAATGTGTATATCTCACATTTTGGAACACTTCCGACTGTATCTCCCTTGAGTTCATTTAATAAAATCGAAAGTGTATACACATTGGGAATTTAAGAAATGCGGAGTTACCACTCTACCTAAGTTCTTGCTGATGACTTTCTAGCTGGTACAGGGAACGCAAAACCAGTCCTTTTAAGGACAAATTTCATTTCATTTTCAGTATGTATTACATCATTCGTTTGCACTAATTTTTTTATGCTCTCTACTCATTTATTTTACACTAGTTTCTTGTGACTATCAATTTTATTTATTTATTCAGATTTTGATTTTTTTACCTAATAATTTTCATTTGTGCTGCTTATTTCCTTCCTTTTTAATTAATTAATTTATTTATTTATTCATTTTTTCCTTATTATTTTTTTTCTTTTGTTACAATTTCAATATTCCATTTACAGTCGTACTTCACTAATCAATTTCAGTAGTTAATCTTTCAGAATTTATTACCCATCACTTTCCTTTTTTTCTGTATTTTGATTGTTAGCACGATCTACACTTTGATAATTTCTTGGTTAGCTTATTTTCTATATTAAGTTAGGTAACAACGTGAATAATTATCTCCTTTCCCATCTGCAGTGAAATAGGTGATTGATAGCATCTTCCGTCGTATGCAGATTACGCTTGTCATAATTGTTTGCGGATTAAGACTAGATATGATGGGACACAGACCGGTCCTCTTGAGAGATAGATTAAATTTCATGAATAGTTAGACACCAATTGGTCCATTTATAACAAGTCTAGTTCCTTATTTCATTTTCTTCATGGAGTAGTTCCAGGTGAGACGTTGTAGGTCGATTCTAGCAAGTTCAGCACCTATATACTGTAGTTTCACATGTGTTTTATTTTCTTTTCTTCAAAGTTCATTACAAATTTATTCATTACAGTTATATTTTGCACAGTAGGCTTAATCTTGGTTTATTTTATATAGTTGTAACTGAGATTCCTAGAGGATGATGATTTTCATTTAGATAACATACTTACTCTATGGGCGGCCCAGTTAATTTAAAAAGCGGAATCGTGGCAGCGGAGACAAAAGTGGTGCTATTGAACGCGATGGAGTAGGTAATCTTTATAAAGATTGGTGCAAGGGAAATCCACTACAGTCGAACCTCTACATAGTGAATTTCAAGGGACCAGAAAAAATTCACTATGAGGAGAGTTCACTATAAGGAGGCTGTCTAAAATTGGATGTTATATTGGTTTTAAAGTAAGTATATCAAGTCAAAACAATCATAGAACACCATTAAAGCTAATACATCTAGAAAACAAATTTCATAGGGATAATTACCAGTAATACTGCATTGTATCATAATGTCATGTTAAATGATAATGTAAACTCAAGATGAAAAATGTAACCAATACGAAATTATTAGTGCTGTATACAATATAAGCTACATACATCATTAATTATGAACGATGGAAGTAACTGTCAATATGAGTCAGTACCGTCGCTCGTCAACGGAAGCAATCATGTTTTCTATCCGATCAAAAGCTTGTTGATCAAGCTGCAACGTCACTTTTTCATTCAAAGCATTTCTTGATCTAACTCAACTGTCGGTACGCTTGAAAGCGCGAAAAAGCGCACGTTAACTTGAAACTATTGGATACATTAACTACTGATTTGCATCTAAATTTAGATTGCAAACTTTAAGACTTTAAAAGCTTTCAATCTTAAATTAAAAACGGCTCTCAAAGACAGATCGATATTCCATTCAAATAGTTGTAGTTTTGTTGTTGTTTTAATTGTTTTGTAGTTGTTATTGTTTTAATTATAGTTATAAAAGGTAGTACTGTAACCTCAATTGAAACCGGTTGAAGACCTTTTATAACCATAGATTCTAGAAGACGCTGACCTAAAGACAATCGCGTAGAAAACTTTGGAGTAATAAGTATATCAAACTACTCGCCTCAATAAAGTTACTGCACGTAGCCTACATGGGATGTCTATTAATTACAAACTATGCTTAAAATTCAATACATACTTGATGTAAGATATTCATTATGTAGAGGTTGAGACAATTAAGGGACTAAATAATATTTTCATTATGAAGAGATTGTTCACTATGTAGAGATATGTAACAAGTGCAAAGTATACCACTTTTGATGGGATCAGAAATTTGATTCACTATGAGGAGAGATGCACTTTGTAGAGGTTCACTATACAGAGATTCGATTGCATAAGCTTTGCCAAGGGCATAATGAAATTGTGGTCCTGTATCCAGCATGTTGATATTTATGACAATAATTTGACAATCAATGAAGAGAGCATATACAGTCAAAATGATAAAAAATGTCGGGACTTTGAGAATGTAATAAATTTTGCATTGACAACCAATCCATCAATTAACACTTATCTCAAGAATAACATTATCATTGAAAAGATTCAGTACTGTTTGTTTCATCATGTCTTATAATGCAATACGATTTTCGATGTTAGTCTATTTTGACGGTGCAAATCATTTTTACGTAACCAACAGATGAAGCGCTAAGCTATTGATAAAATTGAAATCTACACATCAATATAAGCTTGTTGCTATACAAGAATTAAGTAAACATACAGAATGCAGCAATAAGTAAATACTGTTCTTTTCTTCAGATTAATTTGATGAATGCTCATCTCAATTATAGCATCTATGTCGTCATTTGCATAGGGCTATCTATAAAACGTTCAACATTTGCTATTGTACTGAAAAACTAAATGGACTATGTTGGACCATTCGACATATTCCATGGATGTAATTAAAACTCTGAAATTAGGATAATGCATTAGAAATTGGAGTAGGGAAATGTAACGAGGGCGTGAGTTTAAGTGTACGAGCATTAAGACTCGAGAAGGAACAACACTCCAAAAATCCCATACCTACTAAGGTTGGAGTGGAATGATTTATGGCGATAAGTGATGGGGAACCGCAATCTTCTACATAGTGAATGAAATGATATTGGAGAAAATGGTGACGGGGATGTAGTAGAGTGCGACTTCGCATGGCTACGAGAAAAATGATTGCACGTGCATTTGATCTTTATTTTCGACAAATTGAAGTTGCGTAAGCGAAAGGCTGTGATGATCCAAACATTTCTGCGCGTAACTTCAGCATAGTTTTAGCCGATGAATTAGAATTGATCCATGATGACATCATTAGATGCATTGCATTGTGAATTTCTCTTTCATTAAACTAACATAGGACACACCTGCGTATCTAGTAAACAATGAACATCGATTACGATTGTTTGTCGGTCTATTAGTTCAATCCGATCATACTCGTATGTCAAAATTGTGGACCAATTACAAGTCTGCGAGGCTTCGTCGTGTATGACAGAGTTTTTAGAGCTCTTTAGCGAGTTTTCCGTCAATCAGTCCGTCGAATAGGCCTAGCACAGTGATTTAACATCAGCTTGCAAGCGAAACGCGTCTGTTGTCCGAGTCACAGATAATGAATCAGCAGCACTAAAACAACCGCCAAAAAAATATTTCACAAGATTACTCCTAATTTTAAGAAGTGTCAATTCAAACAGATGAGGTAAAATGGAATATGAATGTTTGACATAAAAAGCAATTAGGAAATAGCATAGATTAACCTGTTTAATAGCAAACACCACCGAAATCTTGTCCAATGTAAACAGTAAAGTATCATGTCTATACTATTCAAAAATTATAACAGTTAACCGAAGATAGTATTTACAACAAAGTTAACGATTAACGATTATTTGAAATGTTTTGACATAAGTTTTTAAATGCCATTCAGCGCATTCTGTGCACATTGCAGATTCAACAAGTCGAAGGATATTAGTGACTTGTGTAAAAATTTGTGTAAACAAGTAGCTTGGACTCCTTTAGCATCAAAACTTTTAAAATATCCGGTATCACATGTTTAATCTGAAGTGATAGCTTTGGAGACAGGTTACCGTAGGCCTATCATGTGTAGATCGACAAATTTTCAATTTTAATTAGCCTATAAAGCCATGATGCACTATGATGCACGATATCGTTGATCATAGAAATTAACAATACCATAGAAAGTCCTAGAATGGAAATTGCATGAAAATTATGGCACATTCCGGGGAAACTTAGTTGGGGCAAAATGCAAATTGTACGAACTGGTTTCCAAGTTTTCTGATTGGCATTTATATTTATCAAGGCAATTTGTGATGTGGATTGTTACCCCTTGTCCAAAGATCATGTACACAAAAGCAATAATGAATTTACAAAATACTGCGGCGACAGGATGACAAAGAAGGAAATCCTTTAAAGCATTCTGTACGTTCATCATTTTGACATATCGCTCCTATAATCTATCAAGAGTATAATCAGACACATGTGCAACTTGTAATGTCGATTTACAGAAAATGCATTACTCCTGCTTGAAATTAGAGGCCAATAAATCTTCGGGTATTCATTTTACTTTAAAGGGTTCCCCTGTTCTTTACATTTGAAAAATTTTCAAAATCTCTGCATGCATTCGAATATCAGCTGCCAATATATCATCAAATTATATCACATAAGTCATTCAATGATTAATTGAAGAGTTCCAACGACATTCTATTTATCTGAGAAATTATTGTAGGTAAAGATTTTAAGTGTGCTTATTCCAGAAAAGCACTAGGTCTCTTAACCGCTTGACCGAGAAATTATCCAATAATTAGAAATTTTATCTGTGAATTCTTGAGATGTTCTTCCAAACAATACAGCGACCACTTTCAATATGACTCTGGGAACCAAATTTTAATTCGTATTCCAGTGTTGAAAAATTGTATAATAGTTGTGAATGACTGGCACAAATAGACACAGTATATTAATCCATGGAATAGTAGGCTATTTCACATGATACAATACCACCATCTCACTTACAATTCTCTTCAAGAAAATCCTGTAATTTGCTGTAAACAACTTCCACAACCAACTTGGCAGATAGTTTGACTATGATGCAATGTTTTAGATCGAATCTGATCTACAAACCATAGATTTTTCCATGTGCCATCATCACATATATGCAAAATATCAAACTTCCATTCTAGTGCACTATTATCTACTTCTATGTCGTTGATAGAATTATACAGCAAGACGATTTTTGATGGAGCATACGCATACAATCAGAAATTCAATATCATACTGCATGTCTAGATATGTCTAGATCTATCTTGTCACCCACAGTACATGTATTTGCATTAAATATAGACAACACATCAGGCTTACATTCAAATGGAGATGTCGAATGTAAATTCATGAATTATAGTAAATTTCATCTCGATTGGATCTTGTTGAAATAAGAAGTCTTCACAACGCATTGCAATAGGAGTTTTTAAGTCAGGGGAAGTCATATATCATACATCGGAAACATTCTGAATATGCAAGATTGCGCAATACATTGCACCGACTACACACAGCTGGAATGTAGATATCTGACATACTGACGGTTGGTATTATTGCCACTTACCTCAAGTGTTCAAAACATCCTTGAACATCCTTGAATATAGGAAGGCAGAAATGCAGAAGAGATTCAAGGATGAAATTTTCCTAAACAGTCAACATACTTGCTAGTAAGAAGGAACGTGATTTCACCTAAAAATCTACGATCGTTAGAATTTTGCCAATCAAGGAGAAAGTTCCCCTGTGAAAAACTGAAGGGAAAACTTCCCAAAAGATGTTATATTAAGTTTTGTGCAATTTTGTCTTGGCGATTATTCTTCCTTAAAGCAATTAGTCAAAGTGATTCATCAACTACGCCTCTGCTTTCTTAACATTCTCATTATCGAGTCTGAGAAAGCATAATTGAAAGGAGTCTTTAAGTCAGCTATCGCTACCTAGAATTGCTTTTTGTAATGGAAAGTACGATTATTCAAATTTCCTTGCCTCGTTAACCACTGAAGTCTCGAGATAATCGTAGGAGCACAACAAATAACAAGATCACACAACTTATTGAAATGAAAAATACACAGTATATTCTTCTGCTTGAATCTTTCATCCATTCATCCCTTGATGGGAAGGAGATGGGAGGAGAAGAAGCAACATCACGAAATATCATTAGTAGAGGGGCAATTTCTTTTGTCACGTAATGTCCATTGCTACATTCAAGCAGTGTGAGGCCGTTCGACTATTGAATTCCCGAGAAAGCGACACTGACTAACCCAAACCACACGCGAGAAATCTAACCTCGAGCGAGTCACGTGATTGACCTGTTTCATTGAGAAACATGTGCATCGGCATTTCGAAATTCGCTTTACTGACAGTTAATCATGCTATATGTGTATGTGAACATGCTATATGTAGGACGACCTAGCTTAGATCTATCAGTTCAACGTAGCAAAGTGCGTCAAGGTAACAAAATTTTTTAAAAAAACAAAAAAACAAAAACAAGCTAACGACTAGTTAATTTTTAGTAGGTGCAAAATAAGATTTAAAAGAAAATTTTTGTATCCTAAAATGTCTAAAAATTTAAAAATGCTCACTAGAAGGACAAACAACGGTTCTCCTCTCCTCATGTGTAATGACTTGGCGAGTAAGTCGTTCTGTTCAAAATCACTTATACACTGAAAATATTCTATTGAACAGTCTGCCCATTCAGATGATAAGAGGACAGGTCTGCTTCCAATCAAAATACCAGATCTAGCTAACACAGCGGGATTACGCTATCTAAAATCTACCAGGTGTGCAAGAGAATTAATATTAGTTCCTTAAGCTAAAACGTGAAAAAAAATTCTACAAAATATGCATACAAATTATTTGACTGTTTTTAATGAGGTCATCAACAGGAACTTGGTCAGGACGATCGCGTTTCGACCGCTAGAGCCTGGACGCTCAAACCCGACCAAGCGCGGTCCTGTACATTTAAGATGCACAGCCTCAAAAATTAGATTTATAGTAGAGAAAAATTAGATCTATCAAAAAAAATAGAGTCACTATTGACTGAAATGTACCTGAGGCATTTGAAAGAAGGACAGAGTCCAGCCAGTAGAGGTCAAGAGGCGGGGACATAATCCACCAGGCTATACTGTAGCTATATTTTCACCAAGTTTGCTACGAATCGTCGGCTCGGTTACAACAACTTGCGGTTCATCTCGGCTCGGCTTAAAAATTCCTAAAATATGTCGGCTCACGGCTCGTGCATTTCTACAATAATATTAAGACGCATTTGCTAAATGTAAGTAGAATAATTAAATATTGAGTTGCATCCTCAGTTGAAAAATTAAAAACAGACCTGAAAGGCAGCTATTCAATCTGCTCCCGTTTTTCAACTACGGATGCAACTCAATATATAATTATTCTATTTGCATTGTGCTTACAAAAGCAGAATTTATTAATTATTGCAGTCGCATTAACTCAAGCGATTTGTCAGTGGTGCGTTTAAAGCGATATTTAATGAATGCCCGTTGAAATTTCACAAAGTTGCTAATTACAAATCTAGCATTTGCTAAAATTGAGAATGCAATTTAAAAGTTCATTAACACACGCTTTCTTAAATATTTTTAGAAAACGAACATTGATTTTGTTGTTCCGAGCTAGTTCCAGAAGTTGCGAATCCAATGTACTAATGAACATTCAGCAAATTACTACTCCAGATCAATACAACCCAATAAAATAATTGTGTTCACACTCAGAGAAAAGGAAAACAAACCGAAACACTGTTTTATTCCAAATTCACTTTTCTTACTGACAACCATTATAAACCACCTCATAAAATAGAGAACGCTTCATTACTAATTTAAGTTGTTAGTTCGCAGCTTTGGGGCTAAATCGGCAAAGTTGTGGTCAGTTCTATCATTTGGATAAATCATATATTATAGCTTACCGTTTGGCAGTAGCGACCTATGAAATGAGAAAGCTACTTGAAAACAAAATAGGGAATTGCATCAGTTTTGAATATTTCTCTACTGATATTAGCGCAGGCAGACTCAGCATCCGATCTACTATCTGTTGATCGCTCATACGTGCACATCTTTCTATTATGCAATTTTATTTTACTTCAAGCTAATGATGCATTGATTTCTAATTCTCGTTGCTCATGAATGATGAAAACAGTACGACATTCTTGAAATCTCTTCCACTGAAATAGAAGGATTGCGAAACGCCAGCTCAAGAGAGTAATCATGTATCTGGGTAAATTCTGATTTTTCGCCCACTTTTCCCACTCACAAATTTGTCTTTCACATTTTCAATTATAATTTTTAATTTCTTTCGTCTCAATGTGTGATATTGATCATTGTAAGAAGATTGACCATACGAAATAAGTTTTTGATGAAAAGATGTCTTTCAAATTAGCACTATCCATACCGACAAGGTTGGGTCTTGGCTTCACTCTTTGATTTTAGGTAGTCTTGGGGGTACCCAAGAATCTTTGGGTACGGACCCAAGACCTTGGGTACCCCCCAACAGTAAAGAAATTGACCATTTGCGTTTTTCTTGGAAAAATTCTAAGTATATGACCACATCATGTCATAGCAAGTCATCTATATGTAAGCTTACATGCTATCTATATGTAAACATGTAGCCTACTTCAATCACACGATCGATTGGTCTTTCTATGATAAAACTGTGCTATCATCAACTTTGATATAGACCTACTGTAAATGTCTGCTGATAGTTTGTTTAATTAGCTTTTTAAACTATGCTTTAATTACCTATGGCTTCCTTGTGAATTTAATCCATTAAGTTGGATGTAATGCACATTGTGCTACACAGAATTTTGTATATATCATTTTGCGTGAAATAAAACAAATAATAAATGAAAAATTGCAATTCATTAAACCAATACCTGCATAACGCTTACGCTGTTAAATTGGTAGCCTACAACAATTCGTAGATAACTTGCTTCATATAGCCTCTTGCCTTGAAAGTTAAAAACTTCGGCCTATTTGTTTATTCTACTATTAGCTACATGTATTAGAAATAGAAAGATATCGGTAACATTTAATGCAGTGACTTTCTTTGATGATTGCTTCTTGCGATTAGTAAAAATATCGTTATATCTACATTTGTGCTATTTTCATCCTATACGAGGCCTATGTTATGTGTGTTTCGTTTCTCGGTCAGACATGTTGTAAGGAATGTAGCTTAGTCATGCATGTTGTTCTAATTAGGAAATTATTAGGCTGTAGACGTAAACAGGGTTGATGATATTAAGCCCAGAGATGACCTATGCTGATAATTAAAACTTTTAGCTGAATATTAATATGGCCTCAATTCCGCAATAACAAATTCATATAATAAATAGTAACTAATATGAACATTAGATACATATTTATTAGATAGTAATATATACAATATGGTATGATTCAAAATATCTTCATGCAATTTTAAATCTCAATCAAAATTCCAAACATGTTCTGGAAATTGTTGTTCCACTTTATTGGAGAAATAGCCATTCTTGGGTCCAATCTTGGGGGTACCCAAGCCGAAGTTTGGACCCAACCTTGATACCGGTTTCAATGACGCGAAGATGAAGCTGTTATTGTCGGCAGGATAGTACACTGTAGGAATTATAGTTATCTGTCGAGGACATAAATTGAAGGATATCCTAGGGCGCGCAGCGCACGAGTATGTCTTCGAATTTATGCCCGACGACAGATAGCTATAATTTCTATTCATGCTTGAACTATCATGGATTATAAAGCACATGTGACGTGATCCATTGATGTCCACGAACGAGTATTAGCATTGAAATGATTAGGTTTAAGAGAAACGGGGGGCATAAATGTGAAGTTGAGTTGTAGCTCCATTGAAAATACATTGAAATTGACGGGCATAAATTGGAAATTTCCGATTTATGACCGACAACCTTGATAGAATACTGATCTGAAGGCATGAATGCCGTATTTTCTCGAATACAACCCGCGGTTTATGCGATTTTTTAGTGATTCAGGTGCGGGTTCTATTTGAGAGCGGATTATATGAAAAAATAAACTAACTCGCATTACGTTGAATCACGATTTCGTTTTTTGTGTGTGGGAGTGATAAAAAAGATTTCTCTTATGGGACACATTCAAGTGCCATATTTCTGATCAAGCGAAGTCGGCACTGCCCGCCGAAGCACCATGATGGGAGTCATCCCTAGAGGATGTACTAAGATACTTCAGCCTGTTGATGTCTCGATGAATAAAATGGTAAAAGAAGGATATCACGAACGCTATGATAAATGGTTTTCTGAAGGAGTTTACGAATTTACGAAAGGTGGCTAAATCAAAGCACCAGCACTTATTAAGTTGCAAATCACATGGAATAAAAAAATTGGGATGGCATAGTGTATCATCTGAAATTATTCGCAGGAGTTTTCAGACATGTGGCATCACAAGTGATGATTTCAGTCAGATTCACTGTTTGAAACCAGGCCAACCAGCCGAAGACACAATGGAAGTCCTTCTCTGCCGAGGCGAAGAAGATGAGAAACAGGAATCGTAAATCGAAGGAGAAGATGACTATGACAGCGAAGATGAACTGCAAGAACAGCAGTTGAATGAGGACGAACTATCCTCTGTCATTGGTTGATTTGACAGCTTATTGTTAGTGACAATTGTTTTTCTTGCTGTATACTTATTTTTATCAATTTCTTTGATAAATGACCTTTTTCCATCAGATCATTTCACAATATAATTTTTCAAGAAGAATAAATATACATATTCCTTGAACAAGCAATTTTATTTTAAGACCATGATGACCCAATAGACAAGTTATACACTATGTAGCCTAATTTATAAAACCAAGTCAACGCGAGCAGTATAAAATCGCTATACCTACATGTAGTCACATTGTTGTGATAGTGCTTGCAAAACGATATAGTGAAAACCTAATTTAATGTGCGGTTAATTTATTGTGCGGAATACCTAATTTTAGGTGCGGGTTCTATTCGAGAAAATACGGTAGTTGGTTAAGTTCCACTCTTAGGCAAGGATGTGCAGAGGAAAGATGTGCAGTAGCCATTTTTGCTATGCCTATTAATTGAATTTCAAGTATTCTGATTTTCTAAAATGCTATAGCACTATTGCTCAGTGACAAAACCCTGTAAGTAGCAAGTTCTACAACATCCAATTGTATAGGCTGTTTTCGTTTTGTTTTAGCCATTGATTTGAAGCCAAAATGCGAAGATGAGAATTGATACCTTGTCCTGGCGCCTTGGTTGGTGCAGTGGAGATATGATGAAGTTGACTAAGCGGCGAGAGAGGTTGTCCATGTTTCTAAGTTGTTCGAGGCATAACTAATGCAGGTATCTGGACTACTCTCTCGATAGACGTTTTATTGGTCGATATCAAGATAATTTTAAGTTAAAAATGACAGGGCCTTCAGCGTCAAGCACCTTCTATCGGTCGATATACCGCAACTTATTTGGTGATCGATCATTTGTACAATTATCTAGAGAGGCCAGATACTTTGTTCTGCTTCGAAAAACTTGGACACATGGAAAGCACAGATTTAGCAAAGAAAAAATATCGTCTCTGCGATAGGACGTACGACCGCTGTGGTCGCGGGCAGAATCTCACAGTTATGCACTATTGAAAGAAATTTACTTTATTCTACTCTTCAATTAAAAGTTATCGTCCTAGATCAGAGTTGGACACGGGTCCAAGAACCACTGGTAGACCCGCGCGTATGACATAATAATATAATCAAATATATTATTGTACAAAAAAATGGCGACTTTTCTGAGACCGTTATTTACAAATCATACATCGAAAATTTAGGAATAAATTTAAAATAACGGTCTCAGAAAAGTCGCCGTTTCTTTTATTTATGCACTCAATCATCGCACACCGATGGCACATCTAAAATGTATTATTCAAATATATTGTTATTGAGACAATGCCTCTCTCTGCCATGTCAAATAGTAAATTCTTTCTTCGTCCTCTGGATTAGTGTGACCATGTGTTCCGGTTTAACCAGTTTTAGTCTAATTGTCCGAAGATCCCAAAAGACATTCTCCGGTTTATGATTCCTATGGTCTAGGCCTTACTTACAAATCAAAACAAAGTATTATTTCACATCTTCAAAGGGAGGCACCTAGTTGTTATGTGTAAAGCATAAAAAGCTGACAGTAGTAGCGTGCTATTTATACAATTATCAATACCATGGCGCCATTAATTAGTTAAGACGAGAGAAAGTATATTCAGCACACGATGATTTACGCTGATCCCATCAAGAAACCAAAAAAAAATGACTGGATCAGAAAATTAGGATTTTACAAACAGTAGATACATCTCCTTCCTGCAGTTTTAGATTTTCAATATATCGTTGATTAAAAGCAAATATTTTTGATACACTCAATATCACCCAATGACATACTAATAGCAATAGCCTGCATAATTTGATGATAATAATGACTACTACTAGATGGATCAATACCAATAATGACAAAATTGGGCCATGAATCTCGTTCAATTGCGAAAAACTTAAAAAATTGATTCATCATGAAAAAGGTGTTCTTGAATGTCCCGGCTTGAATAAAAATGAAGACATGTTCAAGCATGAATGGGGCATTGACGATAATGTCATCTATAGAAAAATGACAGATGAACACTCTTACAAGAGCTTTATCGAGCTCGATACAAGAGCTTTATCGCTTGTTTTACATTACTCTCACAATCTCCAGTGCTGCGTAAGTGAAGCACAGGCGAGCACATTAGATACTTACTCGTTTTTTTAATATTCGACTAAGCCTTTGATCATCCGAGCCAACGTGCTAGCCGTGAGCTGTAGTCACAGCCATTGATTGCATTCATCGGTCGCTACAGTTTTCTCCTAAGTTGCCAACGAAGTACTCCAAAGTTGCTTCGTTTTCTCTTATTGCAGGGGCGTCGGAACCGGGGTAGCAGCTGCTACCCCTAAATTTGAGTAGGGGTAGCAAAGTATGTCATTTGCTACCCCTGAAATACCGATGCACAAGACATTGGAAAAATTCCTGTAAGCAGGTAGATGAGGATTCAGGAATGCATGCTTGTCATCTATCTCGAAACTTTGTCAATTCATCAATCAAATGCTACGTTGGACCTTCTTATCAACTATGATGCCGTTGAGAAGAACACATCCAAGGGCTCTCTCCTAATGGCAAGAATGCGGAATCAAAAATTACATGTCGGGCCGACGTGTATCGATGTGTCGACCTGGTTTTGCATTGACCAGCAGAAAGTGAAGTAGCAGTTGCCATAAATTGTACCTACATGTCACGTCAATTTGTAAGTAGTCAAGCAGCTTTGTGACGTCTCTCAAAAATAGGTTTACTTTAATTTTTATGAATGGGAAAAATTTGAGACACATTTGTATTTAATAGGCTGACATTGTTTATATCGTATATGTTGACATTACTAAATGCTATGCAGTATTGGCGGCTGGGTACTTAGTAGTTCTTTGAATGCTCAGAATTATTTTCATCAAATGTTGCCTTAGTAAACCTACCTTCACAAAATGAAGTTTAGATAGAAATGTCAGTATAGCTGCGGATTAATCATTGAATTTCAGCGCATCTAACACTTTTGGAAACAGTTTTCATCGTAATATTATCGTTCAGACGATTCATTGCCATACTCACCACACATACTCATGTTTATAAATTTGTTACATTGATTGCAGTACATGCAGCCTACACACGTGCATGCGTGTAACTATAGTTTTTATGAGCTTGAGTGAAATATACTCTTTGATTTCTTACTTTTGACTTTTGAGTTACATCATCCCACAAATGATACGTGTAGTACATATATGCATGCATGAGAATAATGTCACAAGTCTACTGTGCGCCCATGTGAATAAAATTAGTCTTGTTAGCCTCACTAAATCTGAAATATTCGGGCGATGGTGCTTGAATATAGGCCTACTAAAAATCGAAGGGTTGTCCATGAAAAAAATTTGCTACCCCTAGTAAAAAATCGTTCCGACGCCCCTGTCTTATTGCCATGCGTGGAGCAGGCTCGACTCATGTTAATTAATGTGAGTGGTATTTAGGAATTCCTGAGCCACAAATGCAAGCTTAGAAAACAGCAGGTGTCAGAATGATTGCATTTGTCGCTCTCTTTGCATGAATGTTTTCCTTGTATTTCCGCAAGCATCTCACAATCTGAACGAGATTTTGCTATAGCAGAACCATCAAGTCAGGAAGATGTCGATGGTTTTTGGCAACCGTCAAAGCCACAAGTTGAGTTCGTGTCTTTAAGAATCAACAGAACCGTTGCTAACTTGATGTTCTTTTTATGTCTTACGATACAGGCCTAATGACCATACAATTATTTACACCGCATTAAAGTATAATCATACATTATTTTTTATAACTATTTGTCGATAAGAAATGATTTGATTTAAGCTTAACACAAAGAAGGTGTAGTTGATCTCCTCGAACTGAAAATAATAGATTCTTTATAGATTTTTCACCACTGATATACACTAATAAAACATACATCAATTACAACTTTGATATGAGCGATCATGTCAGACCGACGACGGGTCGAATCCGGTTGGACCCGTGTTCAATTTTTCCTTCGACTGCCTTTCGATATGACGCTTGAGTTTAAAATTAAGGCTCTATAGCCCGCTTCAGTAAGCACAAGTATACTGATAAGATTATACATGAACATTTTACTTTTTGATATGGATGCAGCTTCAGCACTCGCATATTCACTTCTCTTAGGTTTGCACTAATTATATCGTCGCTATTCGCTCGCACGTTAGAATGAAATCAAGTCAAACCATTGAGTCACGTTTTGTCCTTCATACAAGATGAGGATGTGGGAATACTTGAAAGACATGAATCTACGTTTATCGATTGTTGGGTGTCGAATAATTCAGACAAATTTAGCAACTCTTGTAGAAGAGGCGTTCATCGTCTTCGACTTATATTAAAAAAATAAGTGAGATAAATGCGATGCGCAGACACGCAGTGATATCAAAATCTCTCCACACCTGATTTTTATTCATTTTCATCATCTGACTTCTTTGTCATTGAGTCTTACAACGTTATGGACACTCGACTAGAATGTGTAAGTGCGATGTGTGTTTAGGAGGACAGAAAAGAGGCCAATGACTATGTAAAGACGAGGCTGGTAGCAATTGCTGTAGACTTGAGCGTCTGAAATTTATCTAACCTGGAAATTGCGTTCCCCATTACTTTTAACATTAGAGTTCAATTATATTTTATGCCTACCGTCAGAGGTACGAGCCCGATCGTGTTTTTACAATTATGCCCTATAGTCACGTTCTATTTTCGTATTGACAGGATTCTCTGTAAATATTTAGCTTGAGATAATTTGAAACCTTCTCTAGCCAAGGACAAACTATCTAGAATTCACTTGACTCTTTAACAACTTATGGAAAAAACAGCACTAACACAGCTAGATCGGCTAAGGACGCAATGCAGTTGACCAATAAACGGATGAGCCACGATCATCAATCTCCTCCTGTATGAACCCTCCGAAACGATGAGCCATGCGTGTTGCCCAATGCGAGCAGAGCAATGCACGAAATTGCTACCTTCCCACGTACTTTCGATACAAGTAAACGAGCATTTTTAGCAATGGGCTCATTCTGAACAAGAAGCGGTGTTGTCTGAGTTTAGAGCAGGTTGATAAACAGTTATCTATTAGATCAGTCACAGGTCTACAACCATTTGACAGCAATCACTGAAGTTTTAATCTATTTCAAATTACCTTGAGATTTCTTTAATCTGGTGCAGTCGCCTCCACCTTCAGTGTATTACGCGCATTGTTTTGAATTGAACTACATGTACATATTTTCAATGAATACTTCGCAAGATAAATTTCGTGTTGCTTTCATATTAGTCGAAGGCGGTTTGTATTTCTTGTTCGTGTTTCGGCTGGAAAACTTCCTGTCATGTTAAGAGCAAATTTCCGCTGACTGCACACCTCCAGTAGACACATAGTTATCGTGAGTACTGCTTTTCAAGACAGAAATCGACACTTTTACATAAGAAAACTAAACAGCATATGTACATAAAGTTAAACGTATACTCAAGCTATACGACCGTCACATCTTCCATGAGACCCTACAATCTGATTACCAACGTAATCTCCAAGATATCTGCACTATGAATGCGCCAGCAGAACCTTGAGACCTTACTATTCAAATCAAAAGATCCAATCAAATGACTGCTTCCAATTTTGTGGTTCAACGATTGGTACTTCTATTCTTTCCCCCTGTCACTTTCATTGCTAGCTTTGTAATTAACTGTTTGGAATTTCTTTCAAATGGAGCACTTGTCCAGCGACTGGGGTGAATGACGGATGAGTCTTAGACAAGTAGTGCAAACTGGCAGAATTTATCAACAGGTCACGTCTGATTATGTTCTCATCTGAGTGGATGACAGTTGGTTGTAGCCGAAGTCATAGCATGCCCGGTATGATGGCAATGATTGGCTTCCTATCTAAGCCGGAAACTGTCTAACTGGCGTCCACTGCTTTGTCTGCATTCAAACTAGGGATGGGGAGTCCTATCATTTTGATGGACTTTTTTTATACCATAAAAATCATAAAAAGTAGGTGGAGAAAGTCGAGAATTCGGGGTACTTCTATTCTTCCCCCCCCCAACATTTTCAAGATTTCCAAAATCATCAAAATTTCGCCAAAGTCAGTCCCATTGGGTTTAGAATAGACTTGATCTGTCACTGAGTTACACTAAAACACGACTGAAAAGCCTTACTTGAACCCATGGATGAAGGATTGGTCCCTTGGATACTCTGTTAAAATGCAAGGTACAGCTGTGATCATGAACTTCGTGTGATTGTTGTCTACACACAAATGACGAGCAGTTGTCTAATTCTGAGGCTGTAAATGTTCTACAAGGCAGATAAGATGAGTTTTACGCTCTCAACGCTATGCAACGTCAGTGAGAGCAAGTACGAGCAAGAGAATATCGTTGACGATGCAACACTTCCAGGTGTCAACAACAGAAATGTGGGGGAGGGGAAGAATAGAAGTACCGAATTCGTTTATAAAAAAAGTTAGATACAAATGCTGGAATCCATGACAATGTGCTTCATGTCTATGCTTTCAAGCTTCTGTATTGCACCGTATTCGGCCGTTCTGAACCACAGATATGTGTTCGGAAAACAGTGTCTCTTTCAACACTGAATTCAAGCATTCACTATTTCATGATTCACTATATAGAATGATTTTTGCATCTTTGTCGATGTCAGACAACCTTAATGACTCAGCAATACGTATAGAAGTCATGTATTGATCTTCCCAAACACAACAATTTTCAGTAAGTAATTGAGATGTATTATGTAGGAATTGTATCTACTGCTACACGAGACAATGTTACGCTATATTAATAAGGAAAGAGTGAACCTACTCGCATAAATCCAGACAATGCACAAAATGTCAGTTAGGTCTCCACTTAACTCTGTGTTAATATTTTTGCTTTACACGATCAACGTCTGAGAATATGAGAAATTCTTGTGTTTTACCAGATGGCAGCAGAGCGGACTTGATAATTGAAATACTAGTTCTATATAGAAAACCTTTATAGGCTTATATTTGACTTGTGAGACATGGAACATTTAAGTCAGCCATGAATTAGTCTTCAGTCATTTTTCGCATCACTTTGGCAGTCGACATCATCATCTTAAATTTCTCATCATTTTTCAATGCTCCCGAGAAATCCGTATTTTCAATTTTGAATTGTCAACATGATCATAATCAATGTTCGAACTGCTTGACAAAGGTATGCTGAAGTGAATCATCTGATTCCTGGTCAAAATGGCTCTGCTTGAAACTCGGTTTCGATAAAGCAATCCAGCATCCGAAAGTCGCGAAATCAGGGTTGTGGAGGCGGCTTTTCCTACCTATATCCTCCTCAGAGCAAAACGGGACTCCGGCTCCACAATCCTCGTTACAATCGTCTATTTTTCGCTTTGAGACAACTCATTTTGTCCGAACTCCCGGGAAAAAGAATTGTTTTGGTCTCGACTAGAAGTTAAGTTTTGTTGTTGAAAGTAAACCTTGACGGGTATTCGGCGTCTAGCGCCTTCTGAGGTCGATAGCATAGACCTATAGTCCGTCAAGGTTTACCTTTAACACTAAACTTAACTTTTATACGGATTTATGTTCAAATATTCCGTTCGTTTTGACTGAAATGCATGTAGCCTCTGCACAAGTTCTATCTGGTTCCTCTCCTTGTCAGACATGATCAAAGAAAAACACCATGTTAATCCAATGGGAAGCAGATCGGAGTTTTAGGCAAAAATGAGATTTTTCTCTGATTAAGGGAGAAGCACTACGTCCAGAACCATAATTTTGGCATGGAAAGTCATTTCCTGCCTTAATCTATGAAGCACATTAAAATATAGCAAGCATCCTAATGTCGGTAAGCACAAACATTTGGCCAATTTTATCCACATTTAGCTATTTTTGAGAATACATCGCCGATCAGAAATATGATGATAATACATACATAAGACAAGAAATGACCTGAAGACATTCCATGCCAAAATTCATTGCTCTGAACTCCGCACTTTTGCCTTGTCAGGGACTCATTTCGCTGAAAACTTAAATCTGCTTCCCATTGGATTTACATGCGTTTTCTTTAATCCTATCTGACGAGATGGGGAAACAGGTGAGAAAGTCTCATTATTGTTGAACTTCAGAAGATGCTTTAAGGATCTTCGCAAGCAATAGAAGCGCATGTTTTCCTTGTTTTACTGAAGAGGGAAAATCACTGCCAGAGAGAAAAAATGTGACAATGGACCTGTTCATTAACTAAAATTCTGCCGACAGAAAATTAAACCGATTTAATATTCTGCTGGCAGAATATTCAGCCGACTTAATGAACGACGGTATAACATCGAAAGCGACTGAATATTCTGCCAGTTTCGGTGTTATACCGTCGTTCATTAAGTCGGCTGAATATTCTACCGGCAGAATATTAAATCGGTTTAATTTTCTGTCGGCAGAATTTTAGTTAATGAACAGGCCCAATCTCATAACTACATCCCAAATTCAAAAAATAATCGTGTGCGCGTGTCTTGCTTATGCTAGAAAATTATAATTTTATTATAATTTTCTGTCGGCAGAATTTTAGTTAATGAACAGGCCCAATCTCATAACTACATCCCAAATTCAAAAAATAATCGTGTGCGCGTGTCTTGCTTATGCTAGACAATTATACTTTTATTAGCAAAATCAAAATCCTTGCATTTCGGAAACAACTCACAATGCTTTGATTTCACCAATAAAGTCTAGAAAAATCAATTGCTTCGTAATGATTAAATTCGTGATTGAAAATAATGAGTCACGTGAACTTTATGATATTCGGGTGGATTATCCTCATGTTTTGCACCCGAAAATAAATTATGGGCGTTTCCCGATAAGATAGCGAAGGTCGTCCTACATGTTGGAATTTTATCTCTAATGGAATAAATGGCAGTATCTACAGCACCACAAGATTGAGGAATGAGATCCAAATTCCTTGACGTTGCTTATAAGGAGAGAAATTTAGGGATAGAGCGAGGAAAAATGCTTAGATGCTACTGTAACTGGAACCTAGGTAAAATTAATGCGCCTTACTTTGTTTTTAGATAAATGAAAGTAATACGAAACTGAATGTCTTCAAAGAATGTGTAATGTTTTCGCTTGGGAAACTATTGCAATACGTAACTCTAAGGAGTAATTGCACGACCACGTCGATAAAGACTTTTGTAAGTGCAATTTCTAGAGCCATGAAGCGATTTTGAAGCATCTCGAGAGCTTGTCAAAATAAGATATTTCAAGCTTTATAACAATAGAATTATCTTAACAGAATCACAGCTGAGGATAGTCATAATAATACCGCATATTCACATGCTTATTAATCTCTTTGAGGCACGCAACAATTCAAAGGATGGAGTCGTAGGATGTAAGTCGTACAAGAAACAAGGAAGCAGATTCACAGACATGAAACAATGAAAATGAAAAAATCTAGAACATCATCTCTATCTAATGGATGATTTTGATACGAGAAGCAACGTTGTTTCTTGAACAGAAAGGTTTTCAAATTGACTTTCGAGTTAGCATGTAGGAATTTGATAAGGGCAAATGTTATTAACAGACGTCGACAATTAGACAAAGTCGTGTTGCAGTCGATATTAATGATTTACCCTATATTTGAGCTCTAAACAAATTTAGTTACGCACTGGCGACATGTCGGCGGGACGGTTTCAAAAGAATTCCTTGAAAAGTATCGAAAGCAAAGTCTGATAAGAGCGAAAGAATAATGCAGATGAGAGGTCAGCGAATCTGAGACGCCTGTAATACTCATGAGACCATGCTGTTTTCTGCGGATTAGATTGAGCATAGCTTTGACTAATCTCATAAGTAAATTCATCGTCGAATGATACCTCTAAGAAATTTTACGATATCTAATTTCAGCGTAGAACGTGAGATGAGCAGTCAACTGCGAGAGAAAATCTCAAAGTACAGATGTCTCTTTCAGAAATTGCACAGTAAGCGTTTTTTAACATCATTTTAGAGTAGACTCTCAGGGGATTTAACTTATCTGAAAAGTTGCCTATTTCAATGCACGTTGATCGGTGGAACATTGATGTATGAGAAAGGAACCAAATGTTTACCAGATTTTGTTGGTGGGTTGGCCCAAACAGGGGTTTTCATTACATATTTAAAAAACACTTAAAGTGATTATCTTGACAACCATCTCATGAAAGAATGGTGTTAGTTTTACATGGCGCTAGGATGATTGAATACAATCCTCACAGTAGGCCTACACTCTCTGCACGTCGTTTTGACGCCAAATACTCAATTTTGTCAGACATGACACTGATCGTTGACAGATTTATTGTCATGAACATTGTATTTTTCATCATAACGTTATACAACGTCGAGCTACATGCAGTTTGTTGTCAAAACAGTCTGATCTGATGTCCCTGGATATCTCCTTTCTTTGAAAATATGTTCATTATTTGTGAATAAATATATCGGACGGCTTTGGTCTTGAAATCAATTTTAAAAATGCAAATCAAAATGAAGAAGTCAATATACAATATTTTCTAATTACTGCGTGTGCATCAGTTGAAAATTGATAACAAAAATTTTGAACAAATAATATTTACCGGTACAGCAAGATAATTGTGCACATTCACCGGAAAAGATTAAGTGGACCAGATGTCTAAATACATTGAAGAATATATTTCTATTTCGATCAACTATAAAAATTCATGTTTTCAGTGTGATTGCTATTCCGAAATCTAGAATATTTGAAAAATCTATAATTTCGACTATGCATGTAATTTCGAAAAATAGAACTGAAATTTCTGTATTTGCTGCATCAAGAAGTTAGAAGTTTCAGAACTCTGTATATCTCAAGAGGCAATTTCCTATCAAAATATGTAATGCAGTTATTTAAGAAACTTATTTATGCAATAGATATTTAAACACATGCATAATGAAATCAGTTGGACAATTTGAAACATCTCGCGGTTACTTCTGATTGTGGAGACTGATTAGTGATTACACA
This sequence comes from Prostheceraeus crozeri, assembly GCA_907163375.1. NCBI lineage: Eukaryota > Metazoa > Platyhelminthes > Polycladida > Euryleptidae > Prostheceraeus > Prostheceraeus crozeri. Next base: position 18,842 of record CAJQUW010003111.1, on the reverse strand, counting down.
ATGTCAAACATGTTTTTTGTTTAGTGATCGAGAAAAAATTTCGCAGATGTAAAGTTTGTGAAAGTCATTTAAACTTGATTCGTTATATCGAAATGACGAAACGCGCTGCAATTCGCTCCCTGGAAACAGTCAAAAATCATTGTAAAAATATGTTTCTACCTGAACTCTCTTGTTCGAAGGTGAATCTCTCTTGCTCGAAATTGAATTTCATTTGTTCGTATTTGAATCATTCTTGTTCGTGTTTGAGAGTGAAAAGGAGCATAATTGTGCCTATAATTTCGAAGAAGATGAATTGCGTCCGAAAACACAAACCAAAACTAGGTCAATTTATATTTGTGATTATGGTTGCTGGTAACCGTAGATGGAAATCATCAGTTGTAGTAAAGAAATTACAGCTTTTATGTGGAAACTAATCCTTCCGACTCATCCCTATAAAACTGAAAATACGAATAACGTCCCTGGACGAATTGCCTTTGAGAAGAAGCTAATGCTCGAAACGTCGGGCATTGTTTTCTTTCTTTTGCAATTCATTTATAGGCAATTTTGGTCAAAGATGAACAACACTTGTTCTTTTGATGTAAATGAGAAAAATAATTTGATAAGCATGGCTGAGATTAATATGAGCACGTAGGGTTCAGAGAATGACATCTCCTGAAAGTTAATGTTGATAAAAACAATTCGCACAATTACTGACTTTAAATGAATTAGGCCTATTTACTTTATCGACTGTGGATGGAAATTCTGAGTGTTAAGGGAAACGAAAACTTCTTTGAAAAGCAAAGCGATAGTCGTTTTCACGGTCAATGGATATGATAGTTTGATGCTCCTATCTCCACCCAAATATATAAATACTACAGTTTCTTCTTGTGCTTCAGCTGCACAGGTCATGGCATAAGAATCAGCAAGATGCATATCATGTTCCGCTTAGTTTGAGAACACGCCCTTGAAATTTCTAGATGGAAATGCACATTGAGCATGTTTCATATGCTAACTAATTCACTAAATGTTCTGTAGTACATGTTTCGGAGACAATGAAAACATGAAAAACATGAATTTGCGTGAAATTGAATTACGATTCTCGACTGCACCGCAGCAATGTAGAACACTGAAGGTTAAAGAGATTTTTCGCGTCTCACAAGTAAATAGTTCTTCGTGTAGAGTCATTATCTGCGATAAGCTAATTTTCTAAACTGACATGTGAACAAGACATTTCAGAAGCAGCTCTTTGATGATAGTCATCCCAACAAGCATTTATAATTATATATAATGAACTATCTCAAGGATTTTGGTGATTTAATAAACGGGAAATGGGGCCTACACGAATAAGATTGAAAGACTTTATTTGTGAAAATGGAAAATACAACTACTGAATTAACAAAATGATGCTGTAAATAGAATAATTCAATATTGAGTTGCATCCTCAATTGAAAAATGAGAACAGACCTAGATAGCTGTCACTTAATCTAATACCGGGAATCTAAAATGCAATCTACGAGTAATTGCAAAAATGTAAGATTTACCCGGGCATGGCAACAACTTTAAATAGGGAGTTGTGTCGATGTTGAGAGATGTAAACTAAGGCTGCTGATGATTCATATTTTTAAATGAAATGACAGCTATTCAGGTCTGTTCCCATTTTTCAACTGATGATGCAACTCAGCATTCCATTATTCCGCATTTACATCGTGCTTGCAAAAAGCAGCATCTATTAGTTATTGCAGGCGCACTAACTTAGGTGATTTGCCAGTAGTGTGTTAATGAATGCATTAATATTTAATGAATGCCCGTCGAAATTTCACAGCTTGCTAATTGCAAATCTAAAAGGATACTGTTGAAACTACGTGCGGAGATGCCTGTGTTTTATCTTGAAACCTGCATGAATTAATTGGGACAGAAATACGGCCACAAATATTCTGTATGAAAATAATATACTACGTAGGTGTGCATATATCTAAGTTCATTATCTAGTACTACGTGCGCATTACAATTTCATCGAAAAATAAGGAGGGCCTGTAAGTGCAGCTAAACTATCCGCCTGCAAGCTGAGCAAGATTAAACAACATAGAGTAAATTGATATTCCTTTGATGAATATACCTTGATTGATTAACTGTATGTACATTTGTTTATATGTGTCACCCAAGCATGAAGAGAAAAGTCATGCATGGGATGAGTTCCACTAGCGATACTCGCACGGTTTACACTAACGCAATTGAATGCTTCGTACAAACAGCCAAAACAAGTTTCTGCAGGAATCAAGATCGCAAATGACACTTTCACAGAATGATGCATACCCTCATATGCCTACTGCGAATCTGCACGTCTGCCGAGCTGTACCTGGTTCCTCTTCTTGTCAAACAGGATCAAAGAAAAAGCATGTTAATCCAATGCGACGCAGATTCAAGTTTCTGGTAAAAATTCTCATACGATGATGAAAGTCATCCCAGTAGCCATTCATAATAGAATATAATGCTTACTAATTTAAATTATTAGTTAAAGTAGTCCTAATGAGGACTGATGGCGTTCTCCAATCCGTAAGTGTACAAAGGCAATGCTACTGTAACCATTGGATTAATCAGTTCTTAAAAGAACTCAATGTAGCTTTCTCGTGGCAACGAATTAAAATTGATCAGCTTTGGCCCAATATCTGGTAAAAATGGAAATCTTAAGACTTGTAATACTACTTATTCTTGCTGTTAATATACTAATACCATAGATTCCAAACACTGCCGTATACACGTTCAAAACAGACGTCTAATATACTGTACCGACTACAGATGCTGATAGTGGAAATAGAATAAGACAATGGTCACCATAGGTTAAGGAAATTAAAAATGGATATTATAAAACAACAGGAAACCGATGAATAAAAATAGGAAAAGTGGGGGTAAAATATGGAAATACAACGATGCTACTACACCGATTACAAGTGAACTATATCTGACACTACACAAGGTGGATAATGGTAAGAGTGGATAAGTGGAAAGTGGATAATGGAGGTAAACAATAGAACTGCAATGACACTCTACTACACCGAAAGCAATGAAACTATACACACTATACCTAAGACTACACATGGAAAATACTATTTCTTCACTTGAATTTGTTATCGCCAGTTTCTTCATCCGTCTATAGTACTTCATGTAATTCCACATTTCTTCATTTGAATTACAATACATGGACCACTACTTCAGCTACCGATTAAGGGATATAAAACATAATACTGCAGTCCGTCAGTCATCAGCAGGTACTCGTCTAGTTGTGTTTCGACCCCTAACCTGAACACTCAAACCCAGACGAGCGGGGTCCCACACATAGTGGCTGACAAAATACTGAATAGGTAATGATATGTCTTGAAATATATGTCACAAAGATAAATCAGACATCATTCATTTGTTGCGTTTCCCACATGTAAACTGATCCTGTCTTTAAATTCATCCCATCAATAAATACAGTAGGTATGCTTTTTGCGATCCGCACATGTAAACAAATCCTGTACATCAATCTTTGCCTTTTCGATTCCCACAAGTAAACAGATCCTGTTCATCCTCGAATCCAATAAAGATGTAATCGCTGTGTGATAAATATGTAATCCGCCTTTACACAAACTTCGCCTCATACATCAAGACTTAACAATGGGAGCTCTCTCATCTCCCGTAAGCCACGCTAAGCGCTCTGTATTCACTCTTCACCGCCCCTACTTGCCAAATCTGAATGTGCTTCACTTTATAGACATCATTGGAAATGACCTGAAGACATGCCATGTCAAAAATTGTAACTCTGGGCTTAGTATTTTTCGTTTCATCGGAGAGAACGCAATGAATTTAATTTCTACCAAAAACTGCAATCTGCGTCCCATTGGACTCTCTGGGCTTAGTATTTTTCGTTTCATCGGAGAGAACGCAATGAATTTAATTTCTACCAAAAACTGCAATCTGCGTCCCATTGGATTATCATGTTTTTTCTTTGACCCTGCGTGACAAGAGGAGCCAGGTAGAATTCGGCAGACACGCAGATTCGTAGTAGGCATAGGATTTGCATCATAATGTCCGAAAGCTTCATTTTCGGCCTCGAAATCTCGCTCTGACTGCCGGACTAAAAGTACATCAGTGCAGTATCAGTCTGCAGGCAAAATCCAGTAAGAGTATTTGAAAGACAAGCTGTTCTGTTAAATCACACTGTTGGATTCCTTCATACGCAGCCTAGGCCTACTCATAGGCGCATTGCAGCGTGTTTTATTACTTAGCTAAGCATACACAAACAAGGCATCGAATACATAAACCATGTGACTTAGCATTATGTCACGCAGCTGATAGTCATTTTCGTTTATGCGAGACATTCATTACGAGAGGAGCATGATTAGATCATTTTTTTAGCAATCTCAAATGAATTTTTTAAAGAAAGATTTAGATAACATTTTGTAAATGATATTTTTAAATAATTAATCTTTCGACGCACGATCTTTTTCTTATTACGAAATATATTTCGGCGGACCGCCCTTGTCAATCAATTTTACAGTATTGCATAGTATGATTTGAAATCAAATTCAGTAACATGTAACAAGAAGAATGTCAAAATATCATTGGTAAAGTTAAAGATAAGTCTAAGACAGAGAAGTTAAACGTTCATGAGCACATAGCACTTTTTATGTGCTACCTTTTCATCACATCTGCCATAGCATGTAATTATATACCATAGTCTTTTAATGCTGTAATGTCAATGTAGGCAATTTCGATTGATTCCATTCAGTTTTGTTATTTATGAGTGTCATTTGTTGTTGATTTTTCTTTCTGATTGTTACAACTTTGGCGATCTGTCTTTCCATTGCGTTGTTATGGTACACCCCGGTTACGTTCATGTTAAAATTTTGTTTGATTCCTTCATGCTGGGTTTCACAGTCTCTCCATAATACAGATGCTTCTTGTTTTTCATTCAATTGTTTGACATGTTCATTTCCCCTCTTTTTTGTATTTCTCGACGTCTCACCCACATATATTGCTTTACAATTGTCACATTCTATTTCATACGTCACTCCTGATGTCTTACAATTTCCTTTGCCGTTTGACTTACATACCAGACATTCACTTTTTACATTTAGCTTTCTGAAAAGGATGGGATTTTTGTAATTTTGATTTAAGCGTTGCTCCAGTTTTTTCAATGACCTTTATTCTTAAACCGCTAACCTGAACTTGTTTTTCACATTTTCTTTTCAAAACCGAATTAGGTGTTGCTGTAATAAAGAGAACACATTTGTAATTTCCTCTTTGATACCAGTTTTTCTTCCTTTTATTTTTTTTTCTCTCCTCTCAATATATCTCCATGTTTTTTAATAATTCCAAGAAGTGAAGATTCAAAGAGAGAAATGCTGACGAAAGCCCTTGAAATAGGATTATTAGCAGTTATGACAAATCATATATACAAGTTTGATAATGATACGAAATTGCAAAAGAAAGGTGCCATTGGATTATAATTAACGGGAGTAATCGCACAAATTTTTTATGATCTGGTGGGACAAAGAACTTCTAAAAAATTGAAATCTCACAACGTTAATTGTCTTCTTATGAAACGATATGTTGATGGCATAATGCTCATACTTTCAAGTGAATCACAAACAACAGAAAATGAAAAGCAAGATGAACAAACAATGAAATTAGTACAACGAATTGGTAATGAAATCCATGAAAGTATACAGTTAGAAATTGATTTTCCATCTAATCATAATGACAACAAATTACCTATTCTTGACTTGAAAGTGTGGATGGAATCAAGAGATAAAGATAATAAAAAGTCTATGTATATACTCCACGAATTTTACACAAAGGAGGTGTCGTCAAAAATGATGATACATGCCAGATCAGCGGTAGCATGGAGCATAAAAAGAACGACAATCACGCAGCAACTATTACGGGTTATGTTAAACTGTAGCACACTTTTACCATGGCATATCAAAGCAAAACACGTAACAGAAATGGTAAAACGGATACAATTCGCAGGTTATAATGCTAAATTTAGATCACAAGTTACGAAATCGACACTTCATGCATACGATTGCATAATTGAAGATGAAGATAAGAATGTACGACCAATGTATCGACCAAAAACATGGAGATATATTGAGAGGAGAGAAAAAAAATAAAAGGAAGAAAAACTGGTATCAAAGAGGAAATTACAAATGTGTTCTCTTTATTACAGCAACACCTAATTCGGTTTTGATAAGAAAATGTGAAAAACAAGTTCAGGTTAGCGGTTTAAGAATAAAGGTCATTGAAAAAACTGGAGCAACGCTTAAATCAAAATTACAAAAATCCCATCCTTTTCAGAAAGCTAAATGTAAAAAGTGAATGTCTGGTATGTAAGTCAAACGGCAAAGGAAATTGTAAGACATCAGGAGTGACGTATGAAATAGAATGTGACAATTGTAAAGCAATATATGTGGGTGAGACGTCGAGAAATACAAAAAAGAGGGGAAATGAACATGTCAAACAATTGAATGAAAAACAAGAAGCATCTGTATTATGGAGACACTGTGAAACCCAGCATGAAGGAATCAAACAAAATTTTAACATGAACGTAACCGGGGTGTACCATAACAACGCAATGGAAAGACAGATCGCCAAAGTTGTAACAATCAGAAAGAAAAATCAACAACAAATGACACTCATAAATCGGCCGTCACAAGGCAAATCCACGTATTTTAAAATACGTGGTTTTGGCTTATTTAACAAATACATGAAGTTTGGAATATATATATATTTGATCTGTAGGTATGAAATGACTCATACTTCAATAGTTGATCTTCTACACCTTTTTTCGTTCAAATTAAAACAGTTTGCGTTCTAATTAAAACACTTTGCATTCAATTTAAAACAGTTTGCATTCAATTTAAAACAGTTTGCATACAATTTAAAACAGTTTGCATCTAATTTAAAACAGTTTGCATTTGATTTAAAACAGTTTGCATTCAATTTAAACGACTTTTTTAAAATTATCTTTTACTTATTCTATTCATGTTTTATATGTCTTTAACATAATTTAGGTATGTGATATATTATTTTATGTATTTTATATATGTATTATATCATTTTTATGTGATATATTAGGTGTACAATCAAATCCTACTTCTGAAGCATCAAGTTTTTGCCCAGACAGATAATCTAATATTCTGAAATACACTTTGTTATTTATAGTCTTTGTGTAATGAATTCAGCTTCATAAGTTATTTGTCATATCAAAACAAATAAATTCCACTTGCATTTTTATTCAATGTTAGTGTAAGAAGACAGTTATTTAGATATTGTACCTTAAATCTTGCATTCGCATCACATCATCATAGAAAGAATATACATGATTATAATAACCCTCACACTGAACAGGCTGATTGCTCTCGTTAAGGGCTAGCTGCATAGTTTCTTCAATTATGCGAAGACGGTGCTCTGTCTGAGTCACGGCAGAAATCATTGACGTTATGATCGCATATCTGCAAGATATCTATGCCCACCGTTTCTATGGCAATATGCATTCTGATATCCTGCTTTTGAGTGTATGTCGAATTGGCAAACTTCATAATTAACAGTGAACGTTTGACTGACGCTTCGTATTTTTGTCTTCAATATGCATTATTCAGATGATACCGTATCCGACATCTCCAATGGTGCTCGTGCTCCTGGAGTTCGCCCAGGGTCATTACGCGGAAGCTACAATAGGTGTGACCCTGCATCCAAGAAAAGAATACTCGAGTGTGCCGAGGCACATGGCGATTTTAAGGCTGTCGCACTGGCGAATGGCGTAAAGATTCAAACTGCCCGTCGATGGGTGAGAATGGCTGAAGAAGAAATTGAAGAAAAACCGCGTGGTGGGGCATTTAACAAAAAGGTGACCAGTGAGCATGTCGAGCACATGATAACAATGTTAGAGACGAATCCTCAGGTGACTTTGGAGGAAATAAAGAGCTCCCTTCAACATCAATTTAGCCTTCAAGTGAATATATCCACGATTCACAGACACTTAAAGGATCAACTCTACACCGTAAAGAAAGTCTCGTTCGTGCCATCGACTGCAAATACTGAAGAAAACAAAGAGCGAAGGGCATCTTTTGTGCAGAAGATCATGGAGCTGACTGGGTCTCAAAAGGAAATATTTTACCAGGATGAGACTAATGTGAATCTATTTTGTCGTCGATCTTACGGTCGCGCAAGACGAGGTGAACCTTGTCGTGTGATTGTACCCAGTTCCCGTGGTCCTAACGTTCATTGTTGGGGCCTGCTCAGCAAGCGAGGTATTGTATATTCACGCATTTGCCGCGGATCAATAAAGCGTGATCGATATCACGAAATCATGTCTTGTGCACTCGACGAACTGTTATTGTCCCGCGATTCTCTTCAAAATGTTGTAATAGTCGTTGACAATGCGCCATCACATTCGGGCATCGAAGACATTGTTCAGACGAAAGAACAGTATGCTGGCCTTACAATTCTGCGGATGTCGCCGTATTCTGCTCCCCTCAACCCCATAGAGTATTTATGGTCGTCCATGAAAAACAGAATCAAGAACGTTATGTCAAGAAGAATCTTAGACGTTCTCAACACGTCAATGATTTCTGCCGTGACTCAGACAGAGCACCGTCTTCGCATAATTGAAGAAACTATGCAGCTAGCCCTTAACGAGAGCAATCAGCCTGTTCAGTGTGAGGGTTATTATAATCATGTATATTCTTTCTATGGTGATGTGATGCGAATGCAAGATTTAAGGTACAATATCTAAATAACTGTCTTCTTACACTAACATTGAATAAAAATGCAAGTGGAATTTATTTGTTTTGATATGACAAATAACTTATGAAGCTGAATTCATTACACAAAGACTATAAATAACAAAGTGTATTTCAGAATATTAGATTATCTGTCTGGGCAAAACTTGATGCTTCAGAAGTAGGATTTGATTGTACACCTAATATATCACATAAAAATGATATAATACATATATAAAATACATAAAATAATATATCACATACCTAAATTATGTTAAAGACATATAAAACATGAATAGAATAAGTAAAAGATAATTTTAAAAAAGTCGTTTAAATTGAATGCAAACTGTTTTAAATCAAATGCAAACTGTTTTAAATTAGATGCAAACTGTTTTAAATTGTATGCAAACTGTTTTAAATTGAATGCAAACTGTTTTAAATTGAATGCAAAGTGTTTTGATTAGATCGCAAACTGTTTTAATTAGAACGAAAAAAGGTGTAGACTTGATCATAAAAGAGTATCTTCGGCTAATTTTTGCTTTTTCTCTGGAGAACATTATTACAATACATTCCTCAAGCCAAAACCACGTATTTGAAAGATATCTATAATATCGTTATCCGCAACAAGGCAGATCCACGTATTTTAAAAACTATCAATTCAACAAGGCAGAACCACGTATTTAAGAGACACGGTTATTTCTATGCATGCAATTCTCATGATTTCTCTAAATTGACAGCAAAACCATAGTAATTTGAAAAATTCTCTGAGCAAAGATATCGAGACGATTGCTATGTTTTCATGGCTATGGTATTTCTATGGTACTTTCTATGGTATTATTAATTTCTATGCATTCTTCCCACGCATCGGCATGCTGTGGAATATCGCATGCGTGTGTAAAAGATGAACAGTGCCTAGTAATTAGACTACATGACTTGTGCTGACAAAAATTATAATATCAGCATAGATTCTCTCTCGTACGAAAGCGGAACGCGGCGCGTTAATTTTGATTAGCGCCATGTCTGGTATAAATCGGAACTCACGGTCTGGAAGGATGGTTTTAGCCGCTTTAAATCCAAATATTGATGATTAAAAGCAACATCCGAAAGATTCTACCAGCCTATATTATTTGCTTCATCCAGATATTTCAACAAGAAATACGTCAACAACTCCGATAAACATCAGCCCATCCGTGAAGTCCGACGATGAATGCTCACCAGATTTCTTGAGTCGTAAAACTTGTAATGATTACAGATTATCCAATTTATTGACTGATAACCTGGAAGAGTCTACTTGTGACCTTGATTCAGAAGTCCGTGTTCCTGTTGAGACTTTCTCCTCTGATCCACAAGTGTGTGTTCCTGCTCAGGCTGTGCTCTACGCTGATCGTGATCGTCCAGTACCTGTTCCTGTTGAGACTTTCTCCTCTGATCCACAATTGTGTGTTCCTGCTCAGGCTGTGCTCTACGCTGATCGTGATCGTCCAGTGCCTGTTCCTGTGGAGACTTTCTCCTATGATCCACAAGTGTGTGTTCCTGTTCAGGCTGTGCTCTCAACTGATCGTGATCGTCCAGTACCTGTTCCTGTTGAGACATTCACCTCTGATCCACAAGTGTGTGTTCCTGCTCAGGCTGTGCTCTCCGCTGATCGTTATCGTCTTACGTCTGTTCCTGCTGAGACTTTCTTAGCAGATCTTGATAGTCGAGAGTTCAGTACTTACGCTTATCCGATTGAAGTTAGCACTCCTGATACGTCGTGTACTTTTGTTAACAGTGGTCAAACGACAAGTTTTGCTTTTTCTGACAACGTATTAGATGTTTCATGTTCTTCTGTCGTGTTCGATGAATGCAATCATGACATGAATTTGCCAAGAAATAAGTTATTTAATTGTCATTTGATATGTTCTGATTTTCCTAAACTGATTTCTCACCTGCAAATCAACTCGGTCAATGCCGGCAGTTTTGCTATTGTTGCTATCGTGCGAAAAATAACACAATCTGAATCCACACGAAGTGCCAGTCAAACCATGGTCAAACTAACTTGGGGATTTCACCTAACTTAGGTGAACGCTAGGAATCGTTCAAGCATACCAACTAGGACTTCCACCAGTGAACCCCTACGTAAAGATCATAGGAAAAAGATCTTAGGAATTGTTGTAGCATACGACCCGTGGTCTGAGAATTTTATAGACTAGGCTACTAAAAGTATTCAACATCAACAAGCCAAAATCACGCATTTTAAGAAAGCTATCGACATAGAAATTTTTGTCTCATCATCAACAAGCCAAAACCACGTATTTTAGAATATACTGAAAATTTTTCGACATCAACAAGGCAAAACCACGTATTTTAAAAATGCTAACGACATAGAAATTTTCATTCGACTTCAACAAGCCAAAGGCACGTATTCTGAAACACCGTTGGTGTAGATATTTAACAATGTTTAGACGATGATTTCTCAAAACATAGTTTTTCAAAATACGTGGATTTGCCTTGTGACGGCCGAAATAACAAAACTGAATGGAATCAATCGAAATTGCCTACATTGACATTATAGCATTAAAAGACTATGGTATATAATTACATGCTATGGCAGATGTGATAAAAAGTGCTGTGTGCTCATGAACGTTTAACTTCTCTGTCTTAGACTTATCTTTAACTTTACCAATGATATTTTGACATTCTTCGTGTTACATGTTACTGAATTTGATTTCAAATCATACTGTGCAATACTGTAAAATTGATTGACAAGGGCGGTCCGCCGAAATATATTTCGTAATAAGAAAAAGATCGTGCGTCGAAAGATTAATTATTTAAAAATATCATTTACAAAAGATGATTAGATCATTCTAGGGTTGATTATTGTGCGATCATATTGTGCGAACGCCTAAAGATAATGCCGACGAATGGGATCTCCAGCGAAAAGGATTTCTCCTTTGTACTCCATCTGAGTGCAATTCTGGTACATAACAGATAACTGACTAGTGAACATTCGATAAATGGAGCTTGTTTTTCGTTGACCTTGTCACAAAGGTGAAGGAATCTCTCTAATATCTATATGAATGAAGGTGAAGGTGATGGTCGTCAACAGGAGGTTTTTGCAGATCAATGCTTTCATCATGAAAAAGTAAAGATGTTCGCTCCTTCTTTATATATTGACCAAAAGTCGAAGTTGATTATAACAAAAATTTACAGGTGCCGAGCGTTTCGGGAATTCTCCCCTCGTCAACGGCGTAAAGTCAATCGGCATAATTTTTGATCTACATAAATGGATTCTTTGTTTTCATACATTTGCCTTGACAAAGGACTAAGTCCGAAACGTAGACACTGAATAAATTCTATTATTCGTCATTTTCGTGCATTATCTTCCTGGAGGTATGTATCTCTCACTAAGCCTTTACGATCAAAAATTATGTGCTAAAGCATCCAGATTCTGTGAAAGTGCCCGCGTTGCCCACCACTGTTTTATGGCTTCACATTCGTCTACAAAAACACCTCAAGTTTTTCTGCACTACAATTGACCAAGAAAATTGCCATGTAATAGTAAAGAAAGTCGACCTTGACATCGCACTTCTTGAGCTCTCTGTCGATAAAACGCGTGTGACGAGTTATGGAAGATTGTTTGAATTATTCAGCAATACCTTTCTATTACTGGCACAATTACTTTTGAAACAATTGTGCCTGTTTGTAATTTTATAAATAAAAAGCGCACAGAATGCTTTCGAAGTCATAATAAAGTTTATTGAAATTAGGAAGAAAAATGTAAACCTGACATGTTTCGACTGGTCTTGTCAAAGGTAACCCAGCATGTGAAATTAGATTGAAAGATAGACATTTTTTTAGGAAGGAGAAAGTTGAGATACAGGTCAACACGCGATAGCAGCGGCAGACTGTGAGTCACCCGATTACCATGGCAAGCGAAGATTAATCACATGGTCCTTTTGCTTGCACAGGTTGGGATTATCACGTCTAATAAACAAAGCCTCGAGGATACGTAAAATGCGGTCATTGTAAGCGTGGCATACAATCTCAAACTTGCTGATAGGGTCATTCGGAACACTGCAGCAACCAAAGACAGCAACTGAGCACATGTTCAGTAATTGCAGAGCGAGAAATTCGTAAATGACCATTTAAGAACCACCTGGGTATGTGCTCCCGCGCTCGAACTGTCAGCGGGTCGCGACGTCCGTCCAATATAGGCATTTTACGTATCCTCGAGGCATTGTTTATTAGACGTGATAATCCCAACCTGTGCAAGCAAAAGGACCATGTGATTAATCTTCGCTTGCCATGGTAATCGGGTGACTCACAGTCTGCCGCTGCTATCGCGTGTTGACCTGTATCTCAACTTTCTCCTTCCTAAAAAAAAATGTCTATCTTTCAATCTAATTTCACATGCTGGGTTACCTTTGACAAGACCAGTCGAAACATGTCAGGTTTACATTTTTCTTCCTAATTTCAATAAACTTTATTATGACTTCGAAAGCATTCTGTGCGCTTTTTATTTATACAATTACTTTTGTTATCTGAATTTATTTATTTCAAAGAAGAAAATGGAATCATCTGCTTTAATTGACTACGTTGATTGATGATTACCCTATGTATAGACATCACATTTGCAAGTCAAATTACGTACAAATTTAGTACTTACAGATCGCTAGCGGTCGTTGAAGTTAAGACGAAGAAGATGAATGATTGTCAACGTGTGTATGTCTTCAAGTTGCGGATATAAATAGCCCTTTCATTCGCCGATGGAAGTCTTGCTTTCAGTTACAGATTTGTGTTCGCCGTTCTCACAACAGACTAATGTAGCACAATTAAAATCCGTACGTACAGTTTATGAAATACGTTCCTTGGTGGAGTCAGAGTATTCTACCAATTACAGACGAGATCGAGAACAATAGGACGACGATGTTACGGCCAAGATTCCACGGCCGCGCCATGGCTAACAATTTCTCGAATCGATGCTGCTGCTGCTATGCAATCAGCGGCATCATGCGTGATACGGTGATGTCATTTAGTTTCCACGGCAACTGTTGATCAATGAAGAACTTGATTCGGGTTCGAAATCATACAACTTAATTTTGTCAGAAAAGTTATCCCGGCCTACACCTTTGTGTTATCATCATTTACCCGCCAGCACAAGTATTGCGAATGGCGCGACTTCCCATTGACATGTGTGGAAGATAGTGGGTGGCAAGGTCAGCTTGCGTTGCAGCAACGGTTTCTAAGATTTTGGGGAAACCGGGAGGGAGTTTGAATGTGAAATCGTCCAGGAGAAGCAACTTATCTGTTTACAATTACAGCAGTTACGGTTTGAATGTGATAGCCCGCATTTTTTAGTGTGATGCAAGTCAGATGGGGGATCATTCATCGGCACGATTATTTGTGATTAATTTGAGACGCATTAACGATTCAGTTCGTCTGATGATATTCTAATTAGAGCTCTGAAACAGGAGGCGAACGATTCATGCTCGAAAATCTAATTCCAAATTGATTTTCAGACCGTCACGTTGCGGTTCAATGAGTGGCAATCGAAATGATTACAGAAAATCACAGAGGCAGGTTGCTTGTGTTGATGATTACGTAATCGGTGCCATTTTAACGAAACTCAAATCTGAAGAGAAGATTCATGCGTCGTCATATAGCAATTGAAGATTCACCCTCATGAAAATAAAGGATTGTTTTGAGCTAGCATTGTCAGTGTATGATGCTAAAGCAGATGAACATGCGCTCTAAGACAGTGGAAAGTCTTTTCATGTGTGCTACTGTAACTGGCCATGATGTCAATAATAGAGTTCTTAGTATATACAAGCAATAGCAAGTGTTGTACCTTAATAGCAAGTGTTGTACTGGGCTGCTGTAAAACTTGTTCTGATAATAACATACTGTATATAGGCTACTCTTCATATGTTAAATTTCGATTTTGCATTTATAGACAGTGCTGATGATTACAGTACATGATTCATTTGCAAATTAGTGTCGCCTCCCCCTCATAGCAACTTCCCTGCCGTTGACAGTTGTAGGCTTGTATGACACACTATAGCTCATTCCTTTGTTCACTATCGGACTTCATTGCTTTATTCATCACTATTGTCTCTCATTATCATGCTTGTAAAAAACTTCTCTTTTTTGTCTTGATGAAAAGAGAAGAGAAGAGAGAGAGAGAGAGCTACTACACATGCCTAGGTAGGTCTACCAGTGGTGGGTAACCAAATTGGGATAGCGGGCCACCAATTTCAAAAGACAGTAGTAGGCTTAAAATTCTTTTGTTCCGTACACTATTCCGGCTGCTGTAATATACGAGCATAGTTGTTGCATTACACAAAAAAATTTTGCATTTAAATGCATACAACAGTATTGCACGCAACTAATTTGTTTAATATCAAAAAATGATAATTTACATTCTACAACTTGAAGAGCGAATAGGTCTATAACAAATAATGGAACCTTTTCTTTGTGTAATTAAAGGAGAATTTGACTTTTTTGGTGATATGACTGACATTACCTTATTTCATCGAGAAACAACAGTCTGTAAGTGCAGTGCAACTAACTATCCACGTGAAAGCCGTGCAAGACAAGAGATTGTGCTACAATTTATCATGATACATGTACCTGGGTGTACATATGTCACCCAAACATAGACGGCTTTCAAAAACTGTGTATGGGCTCCACAAACGGAGGTCGTGCGCTAATGCCAATCGAGTACAAAATATTGTTGGTGTAGTAGAATGCAAATGAAATTCAGCAAGATTATTTGGAAAAATGTTGGCCTGTTAAAATCATAGAGTTGTACTTCTTCATACGTATCCTAGGTCCCTAGGTCTACTCATATGGCCTATGTACGGGTTCTTTGAAGCGCGGTATATAACGCAGTGAAGCATTCTTAACAAGGGATCGAATGATGTGACTTAGCAAAAACTCGCGCAGGTGATGACCATTTTGCGGCTATGCGAGAAAATATTCATTGCAAAAGGAGCATGAGTAGTAAGAAAACGGCGAACACTCGACCGGCGCCCCCCCCCTCTGGAACGGCAGAGTGTCGTGGTCGGCCGCCGTGGTGCTTCGGGTCTGAGTCCCCCCCCCTCTGGAACGACAGAGGTTGTAGTCTGTCGTGGTGTACCGACCAGGTGGGTTCACAAACTTTTCGCTGACGCCCCCCCCCCCTCTGGAACGATAGAGTGTCGGTCGTGGTGGACTTGGGCGACCGCCAGGATTAGTCTTGAGGCTATAGTGTGTGATGTTTTTCGTGCAATCTGCTGAATGTTGGGTTGTAAAATGGGTTGTTTCGAGTGGAAGGAGTGTCGGATGAGAAAACGGAGGTCGGATTCGTATTCAGCGTGAAATTCTGCATCGGTATGGTGAGTTTCAAGGCAATCGGTGAGAAAAAATTTTCAACATTTTTCGAAAAACGACAGAGTTAGAATTTGGGACGTTTTGGTGTGTAGCGTCAAAACGAAGCATCGGATGAGAAAACGGAGGTCAGATTCGGATTCAGCGTGAAATTCTGCATCGCTATGGTGATCGAGTTTCAAGTCAATCGGAGAGAAAAAATTTTCGGCTGACGTCCCCCCCCTCTGGACAGCTTGCTTCGATTTTGGCTTCCAGTGGACGGATTTTGTCGTGCGATAGCTCGTTTGAAAGCTAAGAGTGAGACAAATTCAGTGAAAGAAACGGCTTGTTCCTATCTGTCTTCGTTCAAAAGTTAGAGCGGTTACAAGATTTTAGGTCGGAGCTCGCTTACCTGAAAAATCCTAAGTGTCAGAGTGACTTTGTATGGGTAAAATTTTGAAAATTTTCCAAAGTGTGGAATTTCGACCTGGGACCGTCACCAAAACATTTTCATCAAATTTTGAAATTTCACTGACGTCCCCCCCCCTCTGGACAGCTTGCTTCGATTTTGGCTTCCAGTGGACGGATTTTGTCGTGCGATAGCTCGTTTGAAAGCTAAGAGTGAGACAAATTCAGTGAAACAAACGGCTTGTTCCTATCTGTCTTCGTTCAAAAGTTAGAGCGGTTACAAGATTTTAGGTCGGAGCTCGCTCACCTGAAAAAATCCTAAGTGTCAGAGTGACTTTGTATGGGTAAAATTTTGAAAATTTTCCAAAGTGTGGAATTTCGACCTGGGACCGTCACCAAAACATTTTTCATCAACTTTTGAAATTTCACTGACGTCCCCCCCCTCTGGACAGCTTGCTTCGATTTTGGCTTCCAGTGGACGGATTTTGTCGTGCGATAGATCGTTTGAAAGCTAAGAGTGAGACAAATTCAGTGAAAGAATCGGCTTGTTCCTATCTGTCTTCGGTTAGAGCGGTTGACGTCCCCCCACTCTGGACAGCTTGCTTCGATTTTGGCTTCCAGTGGACGGATTTTGTCGTGCGATAGCTCGTTTGAAAGCTAAGAGTGAGACAAATTCAGTGAAAGAAACGGCTTGTTCATATCTGTCTTCGTTTAGATGTGAGACGCCATTTAAGATTTTGGGACATTGGCGAAAAACGACAGTTAGAATTTGGGACGTTTTGGGCTGTAGCACCAAAACGAAGGCTCGGATGGGTAAACGGAGGCCAGATTTGGAATCAGCTTGATGTTATTGTCCAATGAGGATCATCATCCAATGAGAATCAAGCATTTCTTTATAAATAGCGAGCCTTCCACAGTGAGAATCATTCCATCGTTGAATCACACGAGTGACGGACGCACATTTTCTCTCTCTCTCTAGTTCCCTGTTCTATTATCCAACTAAAATGGTAAGTCGCTACTGCCCTCCCTCTCCTCCCTTGAACGTAAACTTAATACAATCTTTTTTCATTTTCAGGCATCTACTCCATCTGCTGCACTAGTAGGACAAAATGGCGGTCAAACGTTACAAGGTTCGCTACGGTCAGATCATCTACAACTGAGGCCAGTGGAAGAAACATCCAAGGTACATAATCCTACACCGCTACAGCGTAAATTTAAACAAGCCTTGCGTTATGATGATCATAGCGTAGTACTCCAAACGGGAATGCTCCCTTCCACGGATGTCAAGATAATGCACAATCAGTATGGGGACTACATACTGATCCCCGTGAGTCCGTACATTCGCCACCAATTTGATATTATTGAGGAGTACGTGACATTAAATATGGACATTTCCTACTCCTCTTGCTCAAGAGTGGAAGGCGAGAGATGACAAGGATACTCCCTATAGAAAGATTTGGGATGGTAATCACATTTGCCTACCGGTATCACATTGGTGTACTTACTATAAGAAGGATGGAGATCATTCAATACCCCTCAGATGTGATGAGCTCGGAGAAGGTACTTGGGATATCCTTTTCAAAGTGAATGGGCTATATTATGGTCGACACAAGTATAATAAAATAGCCTCTCTCTCCATGCATATGGAATCCATCCTATATATTCCAAAACCACCCAACGTGGACGACATAATTCATCAAATCCTTAACAGCAGTGGTACGAAGCGCAAGTCGGAGAAGAATGCTACATCAAAACGCAAATCAAAGAAGGAGAATTACTAGTCCTTTCCTAACTCTACCCTATGACAATTCGCTTATGTGCTTTGAGTGTCGTAGACGTGGTCTTATTAGATACATTTTACTTCTTCGTTGCCATCATATCATTTGTGTATTTTGTCGTGAAAAGCATCGATGTAATTCTTCATTTTGTAATATGTTATAGAACGTTTCCTTAGATGTGTAAATTTCCGTTTTAGGCTTCTATCATCATTTTTATGGAATGTGAGGGTGAACCTGTACAGGAGCTCAGTGCTATTGCTATGAACAATTGGACATATCAGATTGTTAGTGTCTATCATCAACATGCCAACTGCGATCCCAATGTTGATCAATGGGCGAGAAAACACATCCATGGACTTAATCTGAAATATTTGCAAGACTATGGCTTTTCTTGTGAAAGTGCTCTACTTATTGACTTTAAACGATGGTTAGCTGCTTTCAATGTTATACGCATCTTTTGTAATAATCCTGGTAAGGAGAGGAAAGTATTTCCCAATCTAATCATTGATGATATTTTGCTCCCGCATTGGGATAGTAGAGTGAATCTACATTATCATGAAGTCACGAAACGTTTTAAGGATTT